>CM057811.1:106514309-106775008 GCA_030067965.1 Latrodectus elegans | reverse complement strand
TATTTGATTGTATTCTGGAAAATTGAGGAGTTTTATGACTCCAACCACGGATTTTAGAAGTTAGAACATCAAAATGTTCATAAGAGTCTCCTCTAAAAGATTCAGTTTAGCTACAAACATTTCTAGCTACCTAAAATGTCTTAATCAATACTCCCCGTTAAAGAATTCAAATTTTATGTCTTTTCTGTCAAATTTTAGAATAATGAGTGTTAAGACTCCAACTATGGGATCTTAAATATTAATACATCGAAATATTTGGAGCAGTTTTCTCTACAAGATTTACTTTGGTTGCAGACATTTCTAGTCACCTTAAATGACGTAGTCTCGCCTCCTTTTTTAGAATTCAAATTTTTGTGTTTTTGGTTGGATTTTATAAAATTCAGTAATGCTACGTATCCATGAAAACTTAAATATTACCGTGTACAACCCTGTAATCTTAAAATTAAAATTTTTGTGTCTTTTGTCTGAATTTCAGAAAATTGAAAAGTGATACGACTCCAAGCATGGGATATTAAATATTAATACATCAAAATGTTCGCAATACTGTCCTCTACAAGATTCTTTTTGGTCGCAGAAATCTCTATTCCCGTATAATGTCCTAAACACCCTCCCCACTTTTAAAAAAATTGAAATTTTTCTGTCTTTTTGGAATTATTTTAGATAATTGAGGAGTGATACGACTCTAACCATAGGATCTTAAATATTAATATATCAAAATGTTCGCAAGAGTCTCCTCTACAACATTCAGTTTTGTTCAAGACATTTCTAGGCCTCTTAAATGTCCTAATCAGACACCCTCTTTTAAGAATTCAAATTTTTGTGTCTTTTGAACTGATTTTAGATAATTGAGGAGTATTATGATTCCAACCATGGGATCTTAAATAATTATTCAACAAAATGTTTGCATTTGTTTCCTCTTCAGAATTCAGTTTGTCTCCAGAGATTTCTAGCTATCTAAAATGTCCTAATCAATTCCCACTTTAAAGAAATCAAATTTTTATGTCTTTTTGATAAATTTTATAAAATTGAGGAGTGTTATGACTACAACCATAAGATCTTAAATATTAATACATCAAAATGTTCGCACTAATCTAATCTACAAGATTTAAATTGGCTCCAGACATTTCTAGTCACCTAAAATGACGTAATCACGTCCCTATCTTTTTTTAAGAATTCAAATTTTTGTGTCATTTTTGTTGGATTTTCTAAAATTGAGTAATGCTATAACGCCAACCATCCAATCTCAAATATTAATACATCAAAATGTTCATAACTGTATCCTCTATGAGATTCGATTTGGTTCTAGACATCTCTAGCCTTCTAAAATGTCCGAATCAGCCCCCCCCCCTCTTTTTTTAAGAATTCAAATTTTTGTGTCTTTTGGGTCGGATTTTAGATAATTGAGGAGTACACTGACTCCAACCATAGCATCTTAAATGTTAATGCATCAAAATGTTTGCAAAAATTTCCTCTACTAGATTTAGTTTGCCTTCTGATAATTCTTGACTCCTAAAAGGACCTAATCAAATCCCCCCCCCATTTTTTGAAAAATTAAAATTTTTTGTTTGAATTTTACAGAATTGAGAAGTGATACGGCTGCAACCATGAGATATAATATATAATATATATAAAAGTGTGCATCAGAGTTCTCTACAAGATTCAATTTGGATCCAGACATCTCTAGCTTCTAAAATGTCATAATCAGATCCCCACCCTTTTCTAAGATTCAAATTTTTTGTCTTTGCGGTCAGATTTTAGAAAATTGAGGAGTGCACCGATTCTATCCATAGGATCTTAAATATTAATGCAACAAAATTTCCGCAACAGTCTCCTGTACAAAATTTAGTTTTGTTCAAAACATTTCTAGATCTTTAAATTTTCCTACTAACTCCACCCACTCTTTCAAAATATGAAATTTGTTTTTTAATCGTATTTCAGATAATTGAAAAATATAATGATTCCAAGCATGGGATCTTAAATAATAATTCATCAAAATGCTTACTATAGTCTCAAATTCAGAATTCAGTTTCGTTCCAGACATTTCTTGACAGCTAAAATGTGCCCTACATGTAAAATGAGTGGTAATTACCTCCCACTATAAAACTGAATTTTGTGTCTTTTTTTTGTATTTTAGAAAATTGAAGATGGTTATGTCTCCATCCATGGGATCCTAAATATGAACACATCCAAATGTTCGCTACAGTCTCTTCTACAAAATTTAGTTTGGCTCCAGGCATTTCTAGTCACCTAAATTAGCTTAATCACGCCCTATCATTTTTAAGAATTCAAATTTTTTTCTTAATGTTTTTAATTAAGGAAATTGAGGAGTGCACCGACTCTAACCATAGGATCTTAAATATTAATACATCAATATGTTCGCAACATTCACCTCGACAAGTTTCAATTTGGATACAGACGTTTCTAGATATCTAAAATGTCCTAATCAACCCCAAACCCTTTTTAAGAATTCAAATTTTTGCGTCTTTTTGTTCGGATTTTAGATAATTGAGGAGTACTACAACTTAAACCATGGGATGTTTGATGTTAATACATCAAATTGTTTGCAATAGTCTCCACTACAAGATTCAGTTTGGTTCCAGACATTTCTTGACACGTAAAATGACGTAATGACGCCCCCTCCCTATTTTTTAAGAATTTAAATTGTTTTGTCTTTTTGGTTGGATTTTAGAAAATGGAAGACTGTTACGACACCAACCATGGGATCTTAAATATTAATACATCAAAATGTTTGAAACAGTCTCCTCTAAAGTATCTGGTTTGGCTCCAGATATTTTTGGTCACCTAAAATGATGCAATCATGCCCCCCTTCCTTTTTAAAAATTCAAATTTTTAGGTCTTTTTGGTTAGATTTTAGATAATTGATACTATTCCAACCTTATGATATTAAATATTAATGCATCAAAATATTCGCATCATTGTCCTCTACAAGACACAATTTGGATCCAGACATTTCTAGCTTTTAAATGTTCTAATCTGCCCCCCCCCCAGTTATTTTAAGGAATCAAATTTTTGTGTCTCTTTGGTCGGAGTTTAGAAAATTGAGGAGTGCATCGATTCTAACCATACGATCTTAAATATTCATACATCAAATTTTCGCAACAATATCCTGTAGTAGATTCAGTTTTCTTCAAAACTTTCCTAGGCCTGTAAGTTGTCCTAATAGCCCTCCCTCTTTCAAATATTATTCTTATCTTTTTATCGTATTTTAAAAAATTAAGGAGTGTTATGACTCCAACCATAAAATCCCTATAAAAATCAATTTTGTGTCATTTTGATTCCATTTTAGAAAAATGAGGTATATTATGATTCCAACCATGGGATCTTAAATATTAAATCCTCAAAATGTATTCAATAGTCTCCTCTTCAGAATTCAGTTCAGTTCCAGATATTTCTTGAAACCTAAAATGTTAAAATTAAAAACCTCCCACTACAAAAGTGAATTTTGTGTCTTTTTGATTGTATTTTATAAAATTGAGGAGAGTTATGACACCAAACATGGCATCTTAAATATTAATACATCAAAATATGTTCACAACAGTCTCCTATACAAGATTTAGTTTGGATCAAGACATTTCTAGTCACCTAAAATAACCGAATCACGCCCCACCTTTTTTAAGAATTCAAATTTTTCTGTCTTCATGGTTGCATTTTGGAAAATTGAGGAGTGCTACGACTTTAACCATGGGATCTTAAATATAATTACATCAAAATGTTCGCAATACTTTCCTCTACAAGATTCTGTTTGTTTCCAGACATCTCTAGTCTTCTAAAATATAAAGTCACACACCCATTTTTTAAGAATTCAAATTTTTGAGTCTTTTGGTTACATTTTAGAAAATTGAGGAGTGTTACTACTCAAACCATGAGATCTTAAATATTAATACATCAAATTGTTTGCAACAGTCTCCTCTAAAAGATTCAGTTTGCTGCCAGACATTTCTGGACACCAAAAATGTTCTGAGCACCCCCCAATAAAAATAAATTTTGTGTTATTTTGATTGTAATTTAAAAAACTGAGAAGGGTTAAGACTCCAACCCTGAGATCTTAAATATTAATACATCAAAATGTTCGCAACTGTGTCCTCTACAAGATTTAGTTTTATTCCAGATATTTCTAGGTACCTTAAATGACCTAATCACCCATCACCTCCTTTTAAATAATTCAAATTTTCCTTTATTTTTGGTCGGATTTTAGGAAATTAAGGAGTACCCCAACTTTAACCGTAGGATCTTAAATATTAATACATCAAAATGCTCGCAACATTCTCTTCTACAAGATTATTTTTACAGACATTTCTAGTCCTCTAAAATGTCCTAATAACCCCACTTTTCCCCTTTAAAGTATTATATTTGTTTATTTGTCATATTCTGGAAAATTAAGGAGTTTTGCTACTCAGAACATGGGATCTTAAATATTAATACATCAAAATGTGTGCAATAGTCTCCTCTAAAATATTCAGTTTGGAGCCAGACATTTCTTGTCCCTAAAATGTCCTAATCACTACCCACCTTATGAAAATCAATTATGTGTCTTTTTGATTGTATTTTAAATATTGAGGAGTGTTAAGACTCCAACCATAAAATCTTAAGTATTAATACATCGAAATGTTTGCAACAGCCTTCTCTACAAGATTTAGTTTGGCTCAGGACATTTCTAGTCACCTAAAATAACATAATCTCGCCCCCCACCTTTTATTTATAATTTATATTTTAGTGTCTTATTGGTTGGATTTTATAAAATTGTGGAATGTTACGACTCGAAGCTAGGGATCTTAAATATTAATACATCAAACTGATCGAAACATTCATTTCTACTAGATTCAGTTTTGTTCCAGACACCACTAATCTTCTGAAATGTCCTAATTAGCTCCCCCCCCCTATTTGGAAATTAAATTTTTGTGTCTGTTTGGTTGGATTTTAGAAAATTGACGAGTGTAACGACTGCAACCAGTGGATCTTAACTATTAATACAATAAAATGTCCGCAATAGTGACAAATATAAGATTTAATTCGGTTTCAGACATATCTACTCGTATAAAATATACTAATCATCAACCCGCCCTCCTTTTTTAAAAATTCAATTTTTTGTGTCTTTTTGGTAGAATTTTAGAAAATTGAGGAGTGCGCCTACTCCAACACCCCCCTTACAAAAATCAATTTTGTGTCTTTTTGATTGTATTTTTAATAATTGCGGAGTGATATGACTCCAACCACCTGATCTTAAATATTAATACATCAAAATGTTCGTAACAGTCTCCCTTAAGAGATCTAGTTTGGCTCCAGACATTTTTTGTCACCTAAAATTATTTTATCACGCCTCCACCCCCCCTTTTTAAGAAATCTACTTTTTGTGTCTTTTTGGTTGGATTTTAGATAATTGAGGAGTGATACGACCCCAACCATGGTATCTTTATTATTAATACATGAAAATATTTAAATCAGTGTCCTTTACAAGATTAAATTCGGTTCCAGACTTTTCTAGTCTTCTAAAATGTCTAAATCAACCCCCTTTCTTTTTTAAGAATTAAAATTTTTGCATCTTTTAGTCGGATTTTAGAAATTTGAGAAGAGCTACGTCTCCAACAATAGGATATCAAATTTTAATACATAAAAATGTTCGCAAAAATCACCTCTACAAGATTCAGTTTGATTCAAGACAATTCTAGCCATCTAAAAGGTCCTAATACTCCTTATCCCCTCTTTAAAATATTAAATATTTGTTTTTTATCGGATTTTAGGAAATTGAATAGTGTTATGATTCTAATCTTGGGATCTTCAATATTAATAAATCAAAATGTTTGCAATAGTCTCTTTTTTAGAATTCATTTTGGTTCCAGACATATCTTGGCACCTAAAATGTGCTAATCATCTCCCCTCTAAAAGTAAATTTAATGTCTATTTGATTGTATTCTGGAAAATTGAGGAGTTTTATGACTCCAACCACGGGATTTTAGAAGTTAGAACATCAAAATGTTCATAAGAGTCTCCTCTAAAAGATTCAGTTTAGCTACAAACATTTCTAGCTACCTAAAATGTCTTAATCAATACTCCCCCCGTTAAAGAATTCAAATTTTATGTCTTTTCTGTCAAATTTTAGAATAATGAGTGTTAAGACTCCAACTATGGGATCTTAAATATTAATACATCGAAATATTTGGAGCAGTTTTCTCTACAAGATTTACTTTGGTTGCAGACATTTCTAGTCACCTTAAATGACGTAATCTCGCCCCCCCTTTTTTTTAGAATTCAAATTTTTGTGTTTTTTGGTTGGATTTTATAAAATTCAGTAATGCTACGTATCCATGAAAACTTAAATATTACCGTGTACAACCATGTAATCTTAAAATTAAAATTTTTGTGTCTTTTTGTCTGAATTTCAGAAAATTGAAAAGTGATACGACTCCAGCCTTGGGATCTTATATATTAATATATCAAAATGTTCGCATCAGAGTTCTCTACAACATTCAATTTGGATTCAGACATATCTCTAGTTTATAAAATGCAATAATCAGCCCCCCCTTTTCTAAGATTCAAATTTTTTGGAGTTTCGGTCAGATTTTAGAAAACTGAGGAGTGCACAGACTCTAACCATAGGATCTTAAATATTAATATATCAAAATGTTCGCAACATTCTCCTCTACAAGATTCAGTTTTGTTCAAGACATTTCTAGGCCTCTTAAATGTCCTAATAGACACCCTCTTTTAAGAATTAAACATCTTTTTTATCGTATTTTAGATAATTGAGGAGTATTATGATTCCAACCATGGGATCTTAAATAATTATTCAACAAAATGTTTGCATTTGTTTCCTCTTCAGAATTCAGTTTGTCTCCAGAGATTTCTAGCTATCTAAAATGTCCTAATCAATTCCCCCCTTTAAAGAAATCAAATTTTTATGTCTTTTCGGTCAAATTTTAGTAAGATAAAGAGTGTTGAGACTCCAACCATGGGATCTTAAATATTGATGCATCAATATGTTCGCAACATTCACCACGACAAGATTCAATTTGGACACAGACGTCTCTAGATATCTAAAATGTCCTAATCAGCCCCAACCCCTTTTTAAGAATTCAAATTTTTGCGTCGTTTTCTTTGGATTTTAGATAATTGAGGAGTATTACAACTTAAACCATGGAATGTTAGATGTTAATACATCAAATTGTTTTGAAATTGTCTGCTCTACAAGATTCAGTTTGGTTCCAGACATTTCTTTACACGAAAAAGTGACGTAATCACGCTCCCCTCCCTATTTTTTAACAATTAAATTTGTTTTGTCTTTATGGTTGGATTTTAGAAAATGGAAGACTATTACGACTCCAACCATGGGATCTTAAATATTAATACATCAAAATCTTTGTAATAGTCTCTTCTACAGGATCTGGTTTGGCGTCAGACATTTTTGGTTACCTAAAATGATGTAATCACGCCCCCTTCCTTTTTAAAACTTCAAATTTTTAGGTCTTTTTTGTTAGATTTTAGGATAATTGAGGAGTGTTATGATTCCAAACCATGGGATCTTAAATATTAATACATCAAAATATTCGCATCATTGTCCTCTACAAGATACAATTTGAATCCAGACATTTCTGGCTTCTAAAATGTTCTAATCTGCCCCGCAGCCCCCAGTTTTTTTAAGGATTCAAATTTTTGTGTATTTTTGGTCGGATTTTAGAAAATTGAGGAGTGCACAGACTGTATCCTAAGGATCCTAAATATTAATACATGAAAATGATAGAAATAATCTCCTCTACAAGATTCAGTTTGGTGTCAGACATTTCATGACACGTAAAATGTCCTAATCATCCTCTCCCCTTTTATAGATTTCATATTTTATCTGTTTTTGGATGGATTTTAGAAAATTAATGACTGATACGACTCCGAAAATGGGATATTAAATATTAATATATCAAATTGTTTACAAGAGTCTACTCTACAACCTTTAGTCTAGCTCTAGACATTTCTAGTCAAACTAAAATTAACGAGTCACTCCCCACCTTTTTAAGAATTCAAATTTTTGTGTCTTTTGGTCGCATTTTTAGAAAATTCAGGAGTGAACCGACTCAAACTAAAGAATCTTAAATATTAATACATCAAAATGTTCGCAACAGTCTCCTCTAAAAGATTCAGTTTGGTGCCAGACATTTCTAGTCACCTAAAATGACCTTATCACGCCCCACCTTTTTTAAGAATTGAAATTTTTGTGTATTTATGGTAGCATTTTAGAAAAGAGGGGACTGCTACGAATCTAACCATAGGATCTTAAATATTAATACATCAAAGTGTTCTCAAAAGTCTCCTCTTTAAGATTCAATTTAGTTCAAGACATCTTTAGTCTTCAAAAATGACCTAATCACCCCCACCCCCATTTTAATGAATTCAAATTTTTCATCTTTTTCGTTGGATTTTGGATAAATGAATAGTGATACGACTATAACCATGGGATATTAAATATTTTTGCATCAAAATGTTTGCATCAGTGTCCTCTACAAGATCCAATTTCATTCCAGACATCTCTAATTTTTAAAATTTCCTAATCAGCCCCCCCCACATTTTTATTTAAGGATAAAAATTTTTGTGTCTTTTTGGTTGGATTTTAGAAAATTGAAGAGTGCACCGACTCTACTCTTAGGAACCTAAATATTAATAATTCAAAATATTCGCAACAGTCTCCTGTACAAGAATTGGTTTTGTTCAAGACATTTCTAGTCTTATAAGATGTCCTAATAAACCCACCTCCCCTGTTAAATGTATTAAACTTGTTTTTTTGTCGTTATTTTAGAAAATTGAGGAGAGCTAGCGACTCCAAATATGGGAACTTAAATATTAATACATCAAAATGTTTGCAACAGTCTCCTCTACATTTTTCAGTTTTGAGCCAGACATATCTTGTCACCTAAAATGTCATTTACATCCCCCTTTTAAAAATCAATGTTGTGTCATTTTGATTGAATTTTAAAAAACTGAGAAGAGTTATGACTCCAACCATGAGATCTTAAATATTAATACATCAAAATGTTCGCAATAGTCTCCTCTACAAGATTTAGTTTTATTCCAGACATTTCTAGTCACCTAAAATGACCTAATCACCCATCCGCTCCCTTTTAAAATTCAAAATTTCCTTTATTTTTGGTCAGATTTTAGAAAAAAGAGGAATGCTATGACTCCAAACATGGTACCTTAAATATTAATACATCAAAATGTTTACATCAGTGTCCTCCACAAGATTCAATTTTATTATATCAAATTGTTTGCAAGAGTCTCCTCTACAACCTTTAGTATGGCTCTAGACATTTCTATCAACAGGTTCCGGACATCTCTAGTTTCTAAAATTTCCTAATCAGCCCCCCTCCCTTTTTTTAAGGATTAAAATTTTTGTGTCTTTTTGGTTGGATTTTAGATAATTGAGGTGTGTAACGACTCCAACCATAGGATCATAAATATTAATACATCAAAATGTTCGCAATACTTTCCTCTACAAGATTCTGTTTGTTTCCAGACATCTCTAGTCTTCTAAAATATAAAGTCACACACCCATTTTTTAAGAATTCAAATTTTTGAGTCTTTTGGTTACATTTTAGAAAATTGAGGAGTGTTACTACTCAAACCATGAGATCTTAAATATTAATACATCAAATTGTTTGCAACAGTCTCCTCTAAAAGATTCAGTTTGCTGCCAGACATTTCTGGACACCAAAAATGTTCTGAGCACCCCCCAATAAAAATAAATTTTGTGTTATTTTGATTGTAATTTAAAAAACTGAGAAGGGTTAAGACTCCAACCCTGAGATCTTAAATATTAATACATCAAAATGTTCGCAACTGTGTCCTCTACAAGATTTAGTTTTATTCCAGATATTTCTAGGTACCTTAAATGACCTAATCACCCATCACCTCCTTTTAAATAATTCAAATTTTCCTTTATTTTTGGTCGGATTTTAGGAAATTAAGGAGTACCTCAACTTTAACCGTAGGATCTTAAATATTAATACATCAAAATGCTCGCAACATTCTCTTCTACAAGATTATTTTTACAAGACATTTCTAGTCCTCTAAAATGTCCTAATAACCCCACTTTTCCCCTTTAAAGTATTATATTTGTTTATCTGTCATATTCTGGAAAATTAAGGAGTTTTGCTACTCAGAACATGGGATCTTAAATATTAATACATCAAAATGTGTGCAATAGTCTCCTCTAAAATATTCAGTTTGGAGCCAGACATTTCTTGTCCCTAAAATGTCCTAATCACTACCCACCTTATGAAAATCAATTATGTGTCTTTTTGATTGTATTTTAAATATTGAGGAGTGTTAAGACTCCAACCATAAAATCTTAAGTATTAATACATCGAAATGTTTGCAACAGCCTTCTCTACAAGATTTAGTTTGGCTCAGGACATTTCTAGTCACCTAAAATAACATAATCTCGCCCCCCACCTTTTATTTATAATTTATATTTTAGTGTCTTATTGGTTGGATTTTATAAAATTGTGGAATGTTACGACTCGAAGCTAGGGATCTTAAATATTAATACATCAAACTGATCGAAACATTCATTTCTACTAGATTCAGTTTTGTTCCAGACACCACTAATCTTCTGAAATGTCCTAATTAGCTCCCCCCCCCTATTTGGAAATTAAATTTTTGTGTCTGTTTGGTTGGATTTTAGAAAATTGACGAGTGTAACGACTGCAACCAGTGGATCTTAACTATTAATACAATAAAATGTCCGCAATAGTGACAAATATAAGATTTAATTCGGTTTCAGACATATCTACTCGTATAAAATATACTAATCATCACCCCCGCCCTCCTTTTTTAAAAATTCAATTTTTTGTGTCTTTTTGGTAGAATTTTAGAAAATTGAGGAGTGCGCCTACTCCAACACCCCCCTTACAAAAATCAATTTTGTGTCTTTTTGATTGTATTTTTAATAATTGCGGAGTGATATGACTCCAACCACCTGATCTTAAATATTAATACATCAAAATGTTCGTAACAGTCTCCCTTAAGAGATCTAGTTTGGCTCCAGACATTTTTTGTCACCTAAAATTATTTTATCACGCCTCCACCCCCCCTTTTTAAGAAATCTACTTTTTGTGTCTTTTTGGTTGGATTTTAGATAATTGAGGAGTGATACGACCCCAACCATGGTATCTTTATTATTAATACATGAAAATATTTAAATCAGTGTCCTTTACAAGATTAAATTCGGTTCCAGACTTTTCTAGTCTTCTAAAATGTCTAAATCAACCCCCTTTCTTTTTTAAGAATTAAAATTTTTGCATCTTTTTAGTCGGATTTTAGAAATTTGAGAAGAGCTACGTCTCCAACAATAGGATATCAAATTTTAATACATAAAAATGTTCGCAAAAATCACCTCTACAAGATTCAGTTTGATTCAAGACAATTCTAGCCATCTAAAAGGTCCTAATACTCCTTATCCCCTCTTTAAAATATTAAATATTTGTTTTTTATCGGATTTTAGGAAATTGAATAGTGTTATGATTCTAATCTTGGGATCTTCAATATTAATAAATCAAAATGTTTGCAATAGTCTCTTTTTTAGAATTCATTTTGGTTCCAGACATATCTTGGCACCTAAAATGTGCTAATCATCTCCCCTCTAAAAGTAAATTTAATGTCTATTTGATTGTATTCTGGAAAATTGAGGAGTTTTATGACTCCAACCACGGGATTTTAGAAGTTAGAACATCAAAATGTTCATAAGAGTCTCCTCTAAAAGATTCAGTTTAGCTACAAACATTTCTAGCTACCTAAAATGTCTTAATCAATACTCCCCCCGTTAAAGAATTCAAATTTTATGTCTTTTCTGTCAAATTTTAGAATAATGAGTGTTAAGACTCCAACTATGGGATCTTAAATATTAATACATCGAAATATTTGGAGCAGTTTCCTCTACAAGATTTACTTTGGTTGCAGACATTTCTAGTCACCTTAAATGACGTAATCTCGCCCCCCCTTTTTTTTAGAATTCAAATTTTTGTGTTTTTTTGGTTGGATTTTATAAAATTCAGTAATGCTACGTATCCATGAAAACTTAAATATTACCGTGTACAACCATGTAATCTTAAAATTAAAATTTTTGTGTCTTTTTGTCTGAATTTCAGAAAATTGAAAAGTGATACGACTCCAGCCTTGGGATCTTATATATTAATATATCAAAATGTTCGCATCAGAGTTCTCTACAACATTCAATTTGGATTCAGACATATCTCTAGTTTATAAAATGCAATAATCAGCCCCCCCTTTTCTAAGATTCAAATTTTTTGGAGTTTCGGTCAGATTTTAGAAAACTGAGGAGTGCACAGACTCTAACCATAGGATCTTAAATATTAATATATCAAAATGTTCGCAACATTCTCCTCTACAAGATTCAGTTTTGTTCAAGACATTTCTAGGCCTCTTAAATGTCCTAATAGACACCCTCTTTTAAGAATTAAACATCTTTTTTATCGTATTTTAGATAATTGAGGAGTATTATGATTCCAACCATGGGATCTTAAATAATTATTCAACAAAATGTTTGCATTTGTTTCCTCTTCAGAATTCAGTTTGTCTCCAGAGATTTCTAGCTATCTAAAATGTCCTAATCAATTCCCCCCTTTAAAGAAATCAAATTTTTATGTCTTTTCGGTCAAATTTTAGTAAGATAAAGAGTGTTGAGACTCCAACCATGGGATCTTAAATATTGATACATCAATATGTTCGCAACATTCACCACGACAAGATTCAATTTGGACACAGACGTCTCTAGATATCTAAAATGTCCTAATCAGCCCCAACCCCTTTTTAAGAATTCAAATTTTTGCGTCGTTTTCTTTGGATTTTAGATAATTGAGGAGTATTACAACTTAAACCATGGAATGTTAGATGTTAATACATCAAATTGTTTTGAAATTGTCTGCTCTACAAGATTCAGTTTGGTTCCAGACATTTCTTTACACGAAAAAGTGACGTAATCACGCTCCCCTCCCTATTTTTTAACAATTAAATTTGTTTTGTCTTTATGGTTGGATTTTAGAAAATGGAAGACTATTACGACTCCAACCATGGGATCTTAAATATTAATACATCAAAATCTTTGTAATAGTCTCTTCTACAGGATCTGGTTTGGCGTCAGACATTTTTGGTTACCTAAAATGATGTAATCACGCCCCCTTCCTTTTTAAAACTTCAAATTTTTAGGTCTTTTTTGTTAGATTTTAGATAATAGATACGATTCCAACCATATGATCTTAAATATTAATACATCAAAATATTCGCATCATTGTCCTCTACAAGATACAATTTGAATCCAGACATTTCTGGCTTCTAAAATGTTCTAATCTGCCCCCCACCCCCCAGTTTTTTTAAGGATTCAAATTTTTGTGTATTTTTGGTCGGATTTTAGAAAATTGAGGAGTGCACAGACTGTATCCTAAGGATCCTAAATATTAATACATGAAAATGATAGAAATAATCTCCTCTACAAGATTCAGTTTGGTGTCAGACATTTCATGACACGTAAAATGTCCTGAGCACCCCCTCCTATAAAAATAAATTTTGTGTCTTTTTTATTGTATTTTATAATATTTAGGAGTGTTATGGCTCCAACCATTGGATCTTAAATATTAATATATCAAATTGTTTACAAGAGTCTACTCTACAACCTTTAGTCTAGCTCTAGACATTTCTATCAAACTAAAATTAACGAGTCACTCCCCACCTTTTTTAAGAATTCAAATTTTTGTGTCTTTTTGGTCGCATTTTTTAGAAAATTCAGGAGTGAACCGACTCAAACTAAAGAATCTTACATATTAATACATCAAAATGTTCGGAACAGTCTCCTCTAAAAGATTCAGTTTGGTGCCAGACATTTCTAGCCACGTAAAATGACCTAATCATGCCCAACCTTTTTTAGGAATTCAAATTTTTGTGTCTTTATGGTTGGATTTTATAAAGTTGAGGAGGGCTACGAATCTAACCATAGGATCTTAAATATTAATACATCAAAGTGTTCTCAAAAGTCTCCTCTTTAAGATTCAATTTAGTTCAAGACATCTTTAGTCTTCAAAAATGACCTAATCACCCCCACCCCCCATTTTAAAGGATTCAAATTTTTCGGTCTTTTTGGTTGGATTTTAGATTAATGAGGAGTGATACGACTCCAACCATGGGATGTTAAATACTAATGCATCAAAATGTTTGCATCAGTGTCCTCTATAAGATTCAATTTCATTCCAGACATCTCTAATTTTTAAAATTTCCTAATCAGCCCCCCCCCCACATTTTTATTTAAGGATAAAAATTTTTGTGTCTTTTTGGTTGGATTTTAGAAAATTGAAGAGTGCACCGACTCTACTCTTAGGATCTTAAATATTAATAATTCAAAATATTCGCAACAGTCTCCTGTACAAGAATTGGTTTTGTTCAAGACATTTCTAGTCTTATAAGATGTCCTAATAAACCCACCTCCCCTGTTAAATGTATTAAACTTGTTTTTTTGTCGTTATTTTAGAAAATTGAGGAGAGTAGCGACTCCAAATATGGGAACTTAAATATTAATACATCAAAATGTGCGCAACAGTCTCCTCTACATTTTTCAGTTTTGAGCCAGACATATCTTGTCACCTAAAATGTCATTTACATCCCCCCTTTTAAAAATCAATGTTGTGTCATTTTGATTGAATTTTAAAAAAACTGAGAAGAGTTAAGACTCCAACCATGAGATATTAAGTATTAATACATCAAAATGTTCGCAACTGTGTCCTCTACAAGATTTAGTTTTATTCCAGACATTTCTAGTCACCAAAAATGACCTAATCACCCATCCGCTCCCTTTTAAGGAATTCAAATTTTCCTTTATTTTTGGTCAGATTTTAGAAAAAAGAGGAATGCTATGACTCCAAACATGGTACCTTAAATATTAATACATCAAAATGTTTACATCAGTGTCCTCCACAAGATTCAATTTTATTATATCAAATTGTTTGCAAGAGTCTCCTCTACAACCTTTAGTATGGCTCTAGACATTTCTATCAACAGGTTCCGGACATCTCTAGTTTCTAAAATTTCCTAATCAGCCCCCCTCCCTTTTTTTAAGGATTAAAATTTTTGTGTCTTTTTGGTTGGATTTTAGATAATTGAGGTGTGTAACGACTCCAACCATAGGATCATAAATATTAATACATCAAAATGTTCGCAAAATTCTCCTCTAAAAGATTAAGTTTGACTCCAGACATTTCTAGCCACCTAAAATGACCTAATCATGCCCAACCTTTTTTAGGAATTCAAATTTTTGTGTTTTTGTTGGTTGGATTTTAGAAAGTTGAGGAGTGCTACGAATTAACCATAGGATCTTAAATATCAATCCATCAAAGAGTTCGCAAAAGTCTCCTCTACAAGATTCAGTTTGGTTCAAGACATCTTTAGTTTTCAAAATTGACCTAATCAACCTTCCCCCCTTGTAAAGGATTCAAATTTTTCTCTCTTTTTGGTTGGATTTTAGATAAATGATGAGTAATACGACTCCAACCATGGAATGTTAGATATTAATACATTAAAATGTTTGCATCAGTGTCCTCTACAAGATTCAATTTGGTTCCAGACAACTCTAGCTTCTAAAATTTCCTAATCAGCTCCCCCCCATTTTTTATGAAATAAAATTTTTGTATCTTTATGGTCGGATTTCAGGTAATTGAGGAGTGCCCCAACTTTAACCTTAGGATCTTAAATATTAATACATCAAAATGCTCGCAACAGTCTCTTCTAGAAGATTTAGTTTTTGTACAAGTCATTTCTAGTCGTCTAAAATGTCCTAATAACCCCACTTTTCCTCTTTAAATTATTATATTTGTTTTTCTGTCGTATTTTAGAAAAATGACGAGTGTTTCGACTCCAAACATGGGATCTTAAATATTAATTCATCAAAATGTTACCAACTGTCTTCTCTACAATATTTAGTTTGGCTCCAGACATTTCTAGAGACCTAAAATGAGCTACTCACGCAACCCCTCTTTTTAAAGACTTCAATTTTTTTTGTCATTTTGTTTGGATTTCAGAAAATTGAGGAGTGTTATACTCCAACCATGGGATCTTAAATATTATTTCATCAAAATGTTTACAATTGTCTCCTCTTCAGAATTCTATTTAGTTCCAGACACTTCTTCACATCTAAAATGTGTTAATCACCTCCCACTATAAAAGTTAATTTTATGTCTTTTTCATTGTATTTTAGAAAATTGAGGAGTGTTGTGACTCCAACCATGGGATGTTAAATATTAATACATCAAAATTTTCGCAACAGTCTTTACTACAAGATTTAGTTTGGCTTCAGACATTTCTAGCCATCTAAAATGATCTAATCACGCCCCCCCCTTTTTTTAAGAATTCATATTTTTGTGTCTTTTTGATTGGATTTTAGAAAATTGAAGAGTGTTACAACTACAACCATGCGATCTTAAATATTAATACATCAAACTGTTTGTAACAGTCTCCTCTACAATATCTAGTTTCGCTCCAGACATTTTAGTTACCTAAAATGATCTAATCACGCCTTCCCCCCTTTTTAATAATTTAAATTTTTAGGTCTTTTTGGATGGATTTTAGATAATTGAGGAGCGATACGACCGAAACTGTGGGATCTTAAATATTAATACAAAATATTCACATCATTGTGCTCTACAAGATTCAATTTGGATCAAAACATTTATAGATACTAAAATGTTCTAATCAGCCCCCCCCCTTTTAAAGGATTTAAATATTTCAGTCTTTTTGGTTGGATTTTAGATAGACGAGGAGTGATACGACTCCAACCATGGGATATTAAATATTAATACATCAATTTTTTGCATCAGTGTCCTCTACAAGATTCAATTTGGTTCAAGACATCTTAAGACTTCTAAAATAACCTAATCACCCAACACCCCCCCCTTTAACAGGATTAAAATTTTTCGGTCTTTTTGTTGGATTTTAGCTAAATGAGGAGTGCTACGTTTCTAACCATGGGATCTTACATATTAATGCATCAAAATGTTCGCAATATTCTCCTCAACAATATTCAGTTTGGTTCCAGACATCTTTCGTCTTCTAAAATATCCTAATCAACCCCACACCTTTTTTAAGAATTCAAACTTTTGTGTCTTTCGTTCGGATTTTAGGAAATCGAGGACTGCACCTACTCCAACCGTAGGATCTTAGATATTAATATATCAAAATATTCGGAACAGTCTCCTGTAGAAGATTTATTTTTGTTCAAGACATTTCTAGTCCTCTAAAATGTCATAGTAACCACACCTCGCCTCTATAAAGTATTAAATTTGTATTTCTGTCGTATTTTAGAAAATTGAGGAGTGTTGCGACATGGGAACTTAAATATTAATGCATCACAATGTGCGCAACAATCTCCTCTACAATATTCAGTTTGGAGCCAGACATTTCTTTTCACATAAAATGTCCTAATCACCCCCCCTTATAATATTCAATTATGTGTCTTTTTGGTCGGATTTTAGAAAATTGAAGATTGCTCGGACTCCAATAAATAGGATCTCAAATTTTAATACATGAAAATGCTCGTAAAAGTTTCGAAAAAATTGAGGAGTGTTATGACTCCAACCACGCTATCTCAAATAATAATACATCAAAATATTCGTAAAGTCTCTTCTAAAAGATACAGCTTAGCTCCAGGCATTTCTAGACAACTAAAATTTCCGAAACAGCTCCCCCCACTTTTTTTTTAAAAAATTAAAATTTTTCGGTCTTTTTGATTGTTTTTTATAAAATTGAGGAGGGTTATGACTCCAAACATAGGATCTTAAATATTAATACATCAAAATGTTCGCACCAATCTAATCTACAAGATTTAAATTGGCTCTAGACATTTCTAGTCACCTAAAATGACGTAATCACGCCCCCCTTTTTTAAAAATTCAAATTTTTTTTGTTGGAGTTTATAAAATTGAGTAATGCTACGACTCCAACCATGGAATCTCAAATATTAATACATCAATATTTTCGGAACTGTATCCTCTATGAGATTCAATTTGGTTCTAGACATCTCTTGTGTTCTAAATTGTCCGAATCTGCACCCCCCCTTCTTTTAAGAATTCAAATTTTTGTGTCTTTTTGGTCGGATTTTAGATAATTGAGGAGATTATTGACTCCAACCATAGCATCTTTAATACTGTTACATCAAAATGTTCCTAACAGTCTTCTCTACAAGATTTAGTTTGGCTCCAGAATTTCTAGCCACATAAAATGACCTGATCAAGCCCCCCACCCTTTTTCTTAAGAGTTCAAATTTTTGTGTTTTTTTGGTTGGATTTTAAAACATTGAGAAGTGATACGACACCAACCATGAGATTTTATATATTAATACATAAAAATTTTTAAATCAAAGTTCTCTACAAGATTCACTTTGGATCCAGACATCTCTAGCTTCTAAAATGTCATAATCAGCCCCCCCCTTTTCTACGATTCAAATTTTTTGTCTTTTCGGTCAGATTTTAGTAAATTGAGGAGTGCACCGACCCTACCCATAGGATCTGAAATATTAATGCATCAAAATTTTCGCAACAGTCATTTCCAGGCCTCTAAATTGATAACCCCACCTACTCTTTAAAATATGAAATTTGTTTTTTTATCGTATTTTAGATAATTGAAAAGTATTATGATTCCAACCATGGGATCTGAAATATTAATTCATCAAAATGCTAACAATAGTCTACACTTCAGAATTAAGTTTAGTTCCAGACATTTCTTGACATCTAAAATGTGCTAATCACCTCCCACTATAAAAGTGAATTTTCTGTCTTTTTTATTGTATTTTAGAAAATTGAAGAGTGTTATTACTCCATCCATGGGATCCTAAATATTAATACATCAAAATGTTCGCTACAGTCTCTTCTACAAGATTTATTTGGCTCCAGACATTTCTAGTCACCTAAAATGTCTTACTCACGCCCATTCATTTTTAAGAATTCACATTTTTTTCTTAATGGTGTTATTTTAGAAAATTGAGGAGTGCACTGACTCTAACCATAGGATCTTAAATATTAATACATCAATATGTTCGCAAGATTCATCTCGACAAGATTCAATTTGGATACAGACGTCTGTATATTTTTAAAATGTCCTAATCAGCCCCACCCCCTTTTTAAGTATTCAAATTTTTGCGTCTTTTTGTTCCGATTTTAGATAATTGAGGAGTACTACAAATTAAACCATGGGATGTTAGATGTTAATACATCAAATTGTTTGCAATTATCTCCTCTACAAATTTCAGTTTGGTTACAGACATTTCTTGGCACGTAAAATGACGTAATCACGACCACCTCCCTATTTTTTAAGAATTAAAATTGTTTTGTCTATTTGGTTGGATTTTAGAAAATGGATGACTCTTACGACTCCAACCATGGGATCTTAAATATTAATACATCAAAATGTTTGTAGCAGTCTCCTCAAAAGGATCTGGTTTGGCTCCAGACATTTTTAGTTACCTAAAATGATCTAATCACGCCCTTCCCCCTTTTTAATTATTCAAATTTTTAGGTTTTTTGATTAGATTTTAGATAATGGATTAGATTTTAGATTTTAGATAATGCAAAATATTCGCATCATTGTCCTCTACAAGATACAATTTGGATACAGACATTTCTAGCTTATAATCTGCACCTCCCCACCCAGTATTTCAAATTTTTGTGTCTTTTTGGTCGGATTTTAGAAAATTGAGGAGTGCAATGATTCTAACCATAGGATCTTATATATTCATACATCAAAATTTTCGCAACAATCTCCTCTAGAAGATTCAGTTTTCTTCGAAACTTTTCTATGCCTGTAATTTGTCCTAATAACCCTCCCCCCTCTTTCAAATATTATACTTGTCTTTTTATCGTATTTTAAAAAATTAAGGAGTGTTATGACTCCAACCATGGTATCTTAAATATTAATAAATCAAAATGTCCGCAAAAGTCTCTTCTACTAGATTTAGTTTGGTGCCAGACATTTCTAGTCACCTAAATCTACCTAATCACCCATCCCCCATTTTAAGGAATTCAAATTTTCCTTTATTTTTGGTTGGATTTTAGAAAATTGAGGAATGCTACGACTCCAACCATGGTATCTTAAATATTAATACATCATAATGTTTACATCAGTGTCCTCTACAAGATTCAATTTGGTTTCAGACATCTCTAGATTCTAAAATTTTCTAATAAGACCCTTACCTTTTTTTAAGGATTAAATTTTTTGTGTCTTTTTGGTTGGATTTTAGAAAATTGAGGAGTGCAACGACTCTAACCTTAGGATCTTAAATATTAATAATTCAAAATGTTCGCAACAGTCTCTTGTACAAGAATTATTTTTGTTCAAGACATTTCTAGTCCCCTAAAATGTCCAAATATCTCCACATCCCATGTTTAAAGTATTAAACTTGTTTATTTGTCGTATTTTAGAAAATTGAGGAAAGTTGCGACTCCAAATATGGGATCTTAAATAGTAATACATCAAAATGTGCGCAACAGTCTCCTCTACATTTTTCAGTTTTGAGCCAGACATTTCTTGTCACCTAAAATGTCCTAATCACCCCCTCCCCTTATAAAAATCAATTTTGTGTCTTTTTGATTGTATTTTAAAAAATTGAGGTATGTTAACACTCCAACCATGTGATCTTATATATTAATACATCAAACAGTTCGCAAAGTTCTCCTCTACGAGATTCAGTTTGGTTCCAGACACCTCTACGTATACTAAAATGTCCTAATCAGCGCTCCCCTCCTTTTTTTAAATTTAAATTTTTGTGTCCTTTTCGTAGGATTTTAGATAATTGAGGAGTGCTACAAATTAAACCACGGGATGTTAAATATTAATGCATCAAAATGTTTGCAACAGTGTCCTCCAAAGATTCTACTTGGTTCCAGACATCTCTAGTTTCTAAAATTTCCTAATCAGCCCCCCCCCTTTTTTTAAGGATTAAAATTTTTGAATCTTTTTGCTTGGATTTTAGAAAATTGAGGAGAGCACCAACTCTAACCATAGGATCTTTAATATTAATACATCAAAATGGTCGCAAAAATCTCCTCTATAAGATTCAGTTTTGTTCAAGACATTTCTAGTCCTGTAAAATGTCCTAATACCCCGCCCCTCTTTAAAGTATTAAAGTTGTTTTTTATCGTATTTTAGGAAATTGAGGAGTATTATGATTCCAACCATGGGATCTTAAATATATTAATACGTAAAAATGTTCGCAATAGTGTCCTGTTCAGAATTCAGTTTGGTTCCAGAAATTTCTTGTCACCTAAAATGTCCGAATACCCCCCTATAAAAGTGAATTTTTTGTTTTTTTGATTCTATTTTAAAAATTGTGGAGTGATATGACTCCAACCAAGGGATCTTAAATATTAATACAACAAAATGTTCGCAACAATGCCCTCTATGAGATTCAATTTGGTTCTAGACACCTTTAGTCTTCTAAAATGTTTAAATCAGCCCACCTTTTTTAAGAATTCAAACTTTTGTGTCTTTTCTTTGGATTTTAGAAAATTGAGGAGAGCACCTTCTCCAACCGTCAGATCTTAAATATTAATACATCAAAATGTTCGCAGCAGTCTCCTCCACAAGATTCAGTTCTGTTAAAATTATTTCTAGTCCTCTAAAATGTCCTAATTACCTCCCCCCTTCTTTAAAGTATTAAACTTATTTTTTATCGTATTTTAGGAAATTGAGGAGTATTATGATTCTAACCATGGGAACTTAAATATTAATACATCAATATGTTTGCAACAGTCTCCTCTAAAAGTATTTATTTTTTTTCCAGACATTTCTAGCCACATAAAATGACCTAAGCAGCACCCCCTTTTTTAAGAATTCAAATTTTTGTGCCTTTTTGTACGGATTTTAGATAATTGAGGTGTGCTACAACTTAATTAATTTGATGTTAAATGTTAATTTTTGAAATTGTTTCGAACCATCTCCTATACAAGATTCAGTTTGGTCCCAGACACCTCTAGTCACCTAAAATGTCCTAATCGACCCCCCTCTTTTATAAAATTCAAATGTTTCGGTCTTTTTGTTTGGTTTGTAGATAATTAACGAGTGAAACAACTCCAACCATGACATCTTAAATTATTATACATGAAAATGTTCTCAAAAGTCTCGACTAGAAGATTCAGTTTGATTAAAGACATTTCTTGTCCTCTGAAATGTTCTAAAAACCACTATCTATAAAGTATTAATTTTTTGTTTTTTTTATTTGATTTTAGGTAATTGAGGAATGTTATGATTCCAACCATGGGATCTTAGATATTAATACATGAGAATGTTCGCAACTGGCACCTCTATGAGATTAAGTTTGTGTCTAGTCATCTCTAGTCTTCTAAAATGTCCGAATCAGTCCCCTTCCCTTTTTTAAGAATTCAAATTTTAGTATCATTCCATAGGATCATAAATATTAATACATCAAAATGTTTCATCAAAATGAGTGCACCGACTCTAACCATAGGATCTTAAATATTAATAGATAAAAAATATCGCAACGGTCTCCTCTACAAGATTCAGTTTTGTGCCAGTCATTACTTGACTCCTAAAATGTCCTAATAACTCCAAGTATAAAAATCAATTTTGTGTAATTTTGATTGTATTTTAAAAATAATTGAGGATTTTTATGACTCCAACCATGGGATGTTAAATATTAATATATCAAAATGTTTGCAACAGTTTCGTCTACAATATTCAGTTTGGTCCCAGACGTCTCTAGTCACCTAAAATGTCCTAATTAGCCCCCCCATATTTTTATGAATTAAAATTTTTGTGTTTTTTGGGTCTTATTTTAGAAAATTTAGAAGAGCTACGACTAAAACCACAAGATCTTAAATATTAATATATTAAAATGTTCGAAAGTGTAGCCTCTACAAGATTCAGTTTTGTTCTAGACATTTCTTCACCCTTAAAATTTCCTGAGCACCCCCTATAAAAATCAATTTTTTATCTTTCTGATTGTATTTTAAAAAAGTGAGGAGTCTTATGACTCCAACCATGGGATCTTAAATATTAATACATCAGAAGATTCGGAACAGCCTCCTCTATGAGATTCAGTTTGGTCCTAGACATCTCTGGACTTTTAAAATGTGCAAATGAGTCTCCCCCTTTTTTAAGAATTCAAATTTTTGTGTCTTTTTAGTAGGATTTTAGAAAATTGAGGATTGCATCGACTCCAACCATAGAATCTTAAATATTAATTCATCAAAATGTTCGCAGCAGCCTTCTCTAAAAGATTCAGTTTGGTTCCAGACAATTCTAACCACGTAAAATGACCTAATCAACCCCCGCTTTTTTAAGATTTCAAAATTTTGTGTTCTTTTGGTTGGATTTAAAAAATTGAGGAATGCTACGATACTAACCATGCGATCTTAAATATCACTACATCAAAATGTTCGCAATAATATCCTTTAAGAGATTCCATTTGGTCACAGATATCTCAAGTCTCTTAAAATGTCATAATAACCACCCCGTTTTAAAGAATTCAAAATTTTCGGAACTTTTGGTTGGATTTTATGTAATTGAGGAATGATACGACTCCAACCATG
Source organism: Latrodectus elegans (assembly GCA_030067965.1). Taxonomy (NCBI): domain Eukaryota; kingdom Metazoa; phylum Arthropoda; class Arachnida; order Araneae; family Theridiidae; genus Latrodectus; species Latrodectus elegans. The sequence goes on along the minus strand of CM057811.1, from coordinate 106,751,409 downwards.
GGATGTTAAATATTAATACATCAAAATGTTTGCAACAGTCTCCTATACAAGATTCAGTTTGGTCCCAGGCATCTCTGATCATCTAAAATGTCTTATTCTGCTCCCACCCTTTTTAATGAATTCAAATTTATGCGTCTTTTCTGTCGGATTTTACAATATTGAGGAGTGCACCAACTCCAACCATAGGATCTTAAATATTAATACATTAACATGTTCCCAACATTTTCCTCTGCAAGATTGAGTTTGGTGACAGACTTTTTTTGACACCTAAAATATTCTAATCTCCCCCCCCCGTTAAAATCAATTTTGTGTCTTTTTGGTTTTATTTTAGAAAATTGAGGAGTGTTACGACTCAAACCATGGGATATAAAATATCAACATGTTTGCAACAGTCTCCTCTACAAGATTCAGTTGTGTTCGAGATATTAATTGTCCTCTAAAATGTCCTAATAATTCTTTAACTAATTCTTTAAAGTATTAAACTTTTTTATTGTATTTTAGGAAATATAGGAGAATTATGATTCCAACCTATGGATCTTAAATATTAACACATCAAAATGTGCGCAACAGTCTCATCTACAAAATTCAATTTGGAACCACAGATTTCTTGTCACCTAAAATGTCTTAATCACCCCCATTATAAAAATCCATTTTGTGTCTTTTTCATTCTATTTAAAATAATTGAGGAGTGTTAAGACTCCAACCATAGGATCTTAAATATTAATACATCAAAATGTTCGCAACAGTTTCAGTACAGTTTCTCCTCTACAAGTTTCAGTTTGGTTCCAGACACTTCTAGCCACCTAATTTGACCTAATCACCACCCCCCTTTTATAGAATTCAAATTTTTCGGAACTTTTGTTGGGATTTTAGGTAATTGAGGAGTGATAAGACTCAAACCATGGGATTTAAATATTAATACATCAAAATGTTCGCAAAATTCTCCTGTACAAGTTTCAGTTGTATTCAAGACATTTCTAGTCCTATAAAATGTCCTAATAACCCCCTTCTTTAAAGTATTAATCTTGTTTTTTTATCGTATTTTAGAAAATTGAGGATTATTATGATTCCAACCATGGGATCTTAAATATTAACACACCAAAAATGTGCGCAACAGTGTCCTCTACAAGATACAGTTTGGAGCCACAAAATTCTTGTCACCTAAAATGTCTTAATCACCCCCATTATAAAAATCCCTTTTCTGTCTTTTTCATTGTATTTTAATTAATTGAGGAGTGTTAAGACTGAAACCAAGGGATCTTAAATATTAAAACATCAAAATGTTTGCAACAGTCTCCTCAACAAGATTTATTTTGTTTCCAGACATTTCTAGCCTCCTAAAATGACTTAAGCAACCCCCCATTTTTAAGAATTAAAATTTTTGTGTATTTTTGATCGTATTTTAGAAAATTGAGAAGAGCTACGACTCCAACCATAAGATCTTAAATATTAATAAAAGATCTTAAAAATTTCCTGAGCACCCCACTATAAAAATAAATTTTGTGTCTTTTTGATTGTATTTTAAAAAAAAATGAGAAGTCTCTTGACTCCAACCATGGGATATTAAATATTAATTCATCAAAATGTTTGCAACAGTCTCGTATACAAGATTCAGTTTGGTCCCAGACATATCTAGGCACCTAAAATGTCCTAATTATCACTCCCCGTTTTAGAGAATACATATTTTTCGTTCTTTTTCGTTAGATATTTGATAATTCAGTAGAGATACGACTCCAACCATGGGATTTTAAATATTAATAAATCAAAATAATCGCATCAGTGTCGTCTACAAGATTCAATTTGGTTCCAGACATATTTAGTTTTTAAAGTGTCTTAATGAGCTCCCCCTTTCCTTTTTTTTGGGATTCAAATTCTTGTTTTTTTAGTCGAATTTTAGAAAATTGAGTAAGGCACCAACTCTAAGGATAGGATCTTTAATATTAATACATCAAAATGTTCGCAAAATTCCCCTCTACAAGATTCAGTTGTGCTCAAGACTTTTCTAGTCCTCTAACATTTACTAATAACCCCTCCCCCTCTTTAAAGTGTTAAACCTGTTTTTTATCGTCTTTTAGGAAATTAAGGATGATTATGATTCCAACCATGGGATCTTAAATATATTAATAGATAAAAATTTTCGCAATAGTGTTCTGTTTAGGATTCAAGTTGGTTGCAGACATTTCTTGTCACCTAAAATGTCCTAATACTGACCCTAAAAAAGTGAATTTTTTGTCTTTTTGATTCTATTTTAAAAATAGAGGAGACTGTTATAAAATATCTGTTATGACTCCAACCATACGATCTTAAATATTATTACATCAAAATGTTCACAACAGTCACCTCTACAAGATTGAGTTTCGTACCAGACATGTTTTGACTTCTAAAATGTCCTAAGCTCCCCCTTCCTCTAAAAATAAATTTTGTGTCCTTTTGATTTTATTTTAAAATAATGAGGACTGTTGCGACTTCAACCACGAGATTTTAAATATTAATACATCAATATGTTCGCAACAGTCTACCCTAGAAGATTCAATTTGGATCCAGATAATTCTAGTAACCTAAAATGTCCTAGTCACGCCCCCCCCCCATTTAAAAATTCAATTTTGTGTACTTTTTGATCGTATTTTAGAAAAAAAGAGGAGTGTAATGATTCCAACCGTGGGATCTTAAATATAAATACATCAAAATGTTTGCAATAGACTTCTCTTAAGAATTCAGTTTGGTACCAGACTTTTCATGACACCTAAAATGTCCTAATCACCCAGTCCCACCTTGTCTTTTCGGTCAAATTTTAGATATATGATAAGTGTAGCGACTCCAACCATGGGATTTTAAATATTAATACATCAGAATGTTCGCAACAGTTTCCTCTACAAGATTCAATTTGGTTTTCTAAATTGTCCTACTCAGCCCCCCTTTATTAAGAATTCAAATTTTGGCGTCTTTTTGGTTTGATTCGAGAAATTTGAGGAGTGCACCGACTTTTATCATATAATCTTAAATATTAATACCTCAAAACGTTCTCAACAATCTCCTGTAAGAGATTCAAGTTTGGTTCCAGACAACTCTAGTCTCCTAAAATGTTCTAATCATCCCCCCCCTTTTTAAGAATTCAAATTTTTGTGTCTTTTTGGTTTAAATTTAGATAATTGAAGAGTACTACGACTCTAAGCATGGGATCCTAAATATTAATACATCACAATGTTCGAAACAGTCTCCTCAAGCAGTCAAGTTTAATAGTTTAAAAGGGAAAGTATTAGGACATTTTTAAAGTTTCAAAGTTTAAAGTGAAAAAGTTTAAAGTATTAGGACATTTTTAGGGCTAGAAATGTCTTGATTCAAAGTGAATCTTTTAGAGAAGACTGTTTCGAACATTTTTATGTATTAATATATAAGATCCCATGGTTGTGACAAAACACTTTTCAACTTTTTAAAACACAATCAAAAAGATACAAAATTGATTTTTTAAAAGGGGGGGAGATAAGGACATTTTAGGTGTCAAGAAATGTCTGGCAACAAACTGAATCTTATATAGGAGACTGTTGCGAATATATTGATGTGTTAATATTCAAAATCACATGGTTGTAGTCGCAACATTCCTTTATTTTCTAAAATTTGACCGAAAATACATAAAAATTAGACTTCTTTAAAGGGTTGATTAGGAAACTTTAAGTGATTATAAATGTCTCTATCCAAACTGAATATTGTAGTAGTGACTGTTGCAAACATTTTGATGTATTAATATTTAACATTACATGGTTTGAGTCGCAGCATTCCTCAATTTTTTTAAAATCCGACCAAAAAGACACAAAAATTTGAATTCTTAGAAAGGGGGGCTGATTAGGAAGTTTTAAGAGACTAGAGATGTCTGGAACCAAACTTGAATCACTTAGAGGAGACTGTTGCGAACATTTTGATGTATTAATATTTAATTTCCTATGATCAGAGTCGGTGCACTCCTCAATTTTCTGAAATCAAACCAAAAAGACACAAAAATTTGAATTCTTTATAAGTGGTTGGGCTGATTAGGACATTTTAAGCGACTAGAGGTGTTTGGGAGATAAATGAATCTTCTAGAGGTGACTGTTGTTGACATTTTGATTATATTAAAGATTGGAAAGTGTCTGATGAAATAAGCTTATCTGACCACAAATACATTAGCTTTTCTGTTTTAGGAGCAAACAGACTAGAGGTGGTAGGTAGGAACCCAAAAAATATCAACTGTGGTTCCTAGAAAAACGATCTAGAAGTTCTCCTCAAGGAAGGTATCAATATTTATGATCCCATGGTATCAATATTTATGATCCCATGGTTAGAGTCGTTGCAGTCCTCAATTTTCTAAAATCCGACCAAAAAGACGTAAAAATTTGAATTCTTAATAAGAAGGGGGGGCTGATTAGGACATTTTAGGACCCAGAGGTGTCTGGAACCAAGATGAATGTTGTTGTGGAGACTGTTGCAAACATTTTGATGTAACAATATTTCAGATCCCACGGTTGGAGTCGCAACACTCATCATTTTTCTAAAATTTGACCAAAAAGACAAAAATTTGAATTCTTTCAAAGTTGGGGGGGGGTGATTAGGTCATTTTAGGTGTCAAGAAATGTCTGGAAACAATATGAATCCTTAAGAGGAGACTATTGCAATCATTTTGATCTATTAATATTTAAGATCCTATGATAAGAGTCGGTGCACTACAAAATTTTCTAAAATCAAACCAAAAAATACACAAAAATGTGAATTCTTTACAAGGGGGGGATTGATTAGGACATTTTAAGAGACTAGAGGTGTTTGGGAGATAAATGAATCATCTAGAGGTGACTGTTGTTAACATTTTGACGTATCAATATTTATGATCCCATGGTTACAGTCAGTGCTCTCTTCAATTTTCTAAAATCCGACGAGAAAGATACAAATATTCTAATTCTTAAAAAAGGGGGCAGGCTCTGATTAGGACAATTTAAGTTTCTAGAAATGTCCGTAGTCAAAGTGAATCTTTTAAAAGAGACTTTTGCGAACATTTTTATATATTAATATTTAAGATCCTATGTTTTGAGTAGTAGCTATTTTCAATTTTCTAAAATCCGACCAAAAAGACACAAAAATTTGAATTCTTTAAAAGAGGGAGGGCTGGTCATTAGGACATTTAAGGACACTAGAGATTGTCTGGGATCAAACTGAAGCTTGTAGAAGAGACTTTTGCAAAACTTTTGATTCATTTATATTTACCATCCCATGGTTTGAGTTGTAGCAATAAAAAATTTGTAAAATCCGACCAAAAGGACACAAAAATTTGAATTTTTAAAAAAGAGGTGGGATGATTAGTACATTTTAGAGGAATAGAAATTTCTTGAATAAAATTGAATCTTGTAGCGGAGAATGTTGCGAACATTTCGATGTATTATTATTTAAGCTCCCATGGTTGGAGTCGTAACACTTCTCATTTTACTAAAATTCTATCAAAAAGAACACAAAAATAAATTTAAAAAGGGGGGGGCGTCATTAGGTCATTTTAGGTGGCTAGAAATGTCAAGAGCCAATCTAAATATTGTAGAGGAGACTGTTGCGAACATTTTGATGTATTAATATTTAAGATCCCAACGTTGGAGTCGAAAAATTCCTCATTTTTCTACAATTTGGCGGAAAAGACACAAAAATTTGAATTCCTAAAAACGGGAGGGGGGGTTGATTAGGAAATTTTAGTTGATGTTATAAATCTGGAATTAAACAGAATCTTGTAGAGGGGACTGTCGCAAATTTTTTGATGTATTAATATTAAAGACCCCATGGATGGAATCATAACATTCCTCAATTTCTTAAAATCCTATAAAAAATACTTTAAAGAGGGGAGGGGTTGTTACGACAATTTAGAGGACAAGAAATGTCTTGAATCAAACTTAATCTAGTAGAGGAGACTTATGCGAACAAAATTTGAGGTATTAATATTTAAAATCCTATGGTTGGATTAGTATCACTCCTCAATTATCTAAAATCCGACCAAAAAGACCGAAAAATATGAATTCCTAAAAAGAGGTGTAGTGACTATTATATTTTAGGAGCTTATAGATGTGTGGGACCAAAGTGAATCTTTTAGAGGACACAGTTGCAAACATTTTGATGTAATAATATTTCAGATCCCATGGTTGGAGTGGCAACAATCATCATTTTTCTAAAATGTGACCGAAAATATAAAAATTTGAATTGTTTCAAAGAGGTGAGGGGGTGATTAGGATGTTTTAGGTGTCAAGGAATGTCTGGAACCAAACTAAATCCTTAAAAGGAGACTATTTCAAACATTTTGATGTATTAATATCCCATGATTGGAACCATTAAGATCCCATGATTGGAATCATAACACTCCTAAATTTCCTAAAATCCTATAAGAAAAACAAAAGTTTACCACTTTAAAGACTGGGGTAGGGGTATTAGGACTTTTTAGATGCCTAGAAATGTTTTGAATCAAATGGAATGTTGTAGAGGTGACTTTTGCGAACATTTTGATGTATTAATATTTAAGATCCTATGTTTGAAGTTGTAGCTCTTTTTATTTTTCAAAAATTCGACTAAAGATACACAAAAATTTGGATTCTTAAAAAGGTGGGGGCAGATTAGGATATTTTAGAAAGAAGAGATGTCTAGAACCAAAGGGCATCTTGTAGAGGAGACTGTTGCGAACATTTTGCTGTATTAATTTTTAAAATTTCATGGTTAGAGTAATAACAGTCTTCATTTTTTAAAATTCTATCAAAAAGAACAGAAAAATTACTTTTTAAAAAGGGGGGGGGTGATTAAGAAATTTTAGGTGTCCTGAAATGTCAGCAAACAAACTGAATCTTGTAAAGCAGACCATTGCAAACATTCTAATGTATTAATAATTTTGATCCTATAGTTTGATTCGTTACACTCCTCAATTTTCTAAAATCCGACCAAAAAGGCACAAAAATTTGAATTCTTACAAAAGGGAGGGGGTTGGGGGGCTGATTAGGACATTTTTGAAAACTAGTGATGTCTGGAAAGAAATTGAATCTTATCTCAGAGACTGTTGCGAACATTTTGATGTACTAATATTTATGATCCCATGGTTGGAGACATAACACTCCTAAATTTTCTAAAATACAATCAAAATGACACAAAATTGATTTTATACGGTTTGTGATTAGGACATTTTAGGTATCAAAAATGTCTGGATCCAAACTGAATCTTGTATAAAAAACCATTGCAAACAATTTGATGTATGTACATTTTTCAAACATATTTAAGATCCAATGGTTGAAATCATAATACTCCTTAATTTTTCTAAAATCCGATAAAAAAAAAAAAACTAAAGTTTAACTTAATCATAAGGATATTTTAGATGCAAAATCTACATAGAATTTCGGTGCATATACATACATATTGTTTCATTTAGTAGTAAATCACATTCTAAGACTAACTGTTGTATTCAATTTGTTATAAAAAAACATATTTTATGAGAAAAAGGGACATCGTATTGTGCACCCATATGGTATGTGTTACTTCAGATTTCCACCAAGATTGATTTCAAAATTCCCTTATATCTTAAAAAAGTCCAAGTATGTACACAAATAAAGGATACAGTTAAGTAGTAAATCATATTTCCAGAATAACTGTGGTATTGATTTTATTATAAAAAATATATTTTACGAAGAAAATTTATTTTTGTGCAACCAAGTAACACTAGTGATCCCCTTTTCATGATTATGCTAATTTAAAAATTTACTCAAAATCTGCATACATTTTCCGTGTATGGACAATCAAATGTTTTCATTTAGTAGTAAATCACATTCTATAACTAACTGTGGTACTTATTTTATTATAAAAAACATATTTTATGAGAAAAAATTCATTTTCTAAGGTGCGCACACATGGTACGTTTAACTTTAGATTCCCGCTAAGATTGACTTCAAAATTCCCTTATATCTTAAAAAATACCTTAATGTATACCAATAAATGGTACATTTTAGTAGTAAATCACATTTCTAGACTAACTATGGTACTGGTTTTATTATAAAACATAATGTTTACGAAAAAAATGTGTTTTTGTATAGTGCGCCAAAGTAACACTAGTGATCCTTTTTTTCCCAATTACGTTAATTTCAAATTGTACTCAAAACCTGCATAAATTTCCAGTATACGGACAAACAAATGGTTGCATTTAGCAGTAAATCTCATTCTAAGACTAACTGTGGTATTCATTTTATAATAAAAAATATATTTTAGGAGAAAAAAGGATATCGTTTGGTGCGCCCTTATGGTGCGTGTGACTTCAGTTTCCCACCTAGATTGACTTTAAAATTCCCTTACATCTTAAAACATTCATGGTATATATACAAATAAATGATAAAATTTATTAGTAGATCACATTTCTAGTTAAACTATTGTATTCATTTTATTTAAAAAAATATTTTTTATAAGAAAAAAGGCGTATCGTGTGGAGCGCCCATATGGTACGTGTGACTTCAGATTTCCAAAAAGTTTGACTTCAATATTCCCTTATATCTTAAACAATTCTCTTTATGTATACAAATAAAGGAAACAATATGTTAGTAAATCATTTTTCTAGAATAACCGTGGTATTGATTTTATTATAAAAATATATTTTAAAAGGAAAATGAGTTTTAGTATAGGGCACCCAAATAACACTAGTGATCTCCTTTTCATGATTACGCTAATATGAAAATTTACTTAAAATCTGCATGAATCTCAGGTGTAATGACTTTAAATGGTTTCATTTAGCGGTAAATCACATTCTATGACTAAATGAGGTATTCGTTTTATAATAAAAATGTATTTTATAAAAAAAATATATATCGTATGGTCCGCCCATATGTTACGTGTGTCTTCAGATTTCAACCAAGATTGACTTCAAAATTCCCTTATATCTTCAAAAATTCCCTTTATGTTTACAAGTAAAGGATACAGTTTAGTAGTAAATCATATCACTAGAATAACTGTGGTATTAATTTTATTATAAAAAATATATTTTATAAGGAAAATGAGTTTTTGTATAGTGCACCAAAGTAAAACTAGTTATCCCCTTTTCATCATTATGCTAATTTCAAAATTTACTCAAAATCTGCATAAATTTCTGTGTATGGACAATAATATGGTTTCATTTAGTAGCAAATCATATATTGAGACTAACTGTGGCATTCATTTTATTATAAAAAATATATTTTATGAGATAAAAGACATTTTGTATGGTACGCCCCCATGGTACGTGTGACTTCAGATTCCCGCTAAGATTGACTTCAAAATTCCCTTATATCTTCAAAAATTTCCCGTATGTATACAAAAAATGATACATTTTAGTAGTGAATCACATTTTACTAACTATGGGATTGGATTTATTATAAAACATAAATTTTACAAGAAAAATGAATTTTTGTATAGTGCTCCCAAGTAACACATGTGATCCCTTTTTCCCAAATACACTATTTTCAAATTTTACTCAAAATCTGCATAAATTTAATCTATATGGACAAACAAGTTGTTTCATATAGTAGTAAATCACATTCTATAACTAACTGTGGTATTCATTTTAATATAAAAAATATATTTTATGAGAAAAAAGGGATATCGTATGGTGCACATATATCGTATGTTTAACTTCATATTCTCACCAAGATTGACTTCAAAATTACCTTATATCTTAAAAATTGCCAAATATGTATACAAATAAATGATACAATTTAGTAGTATATCATCTTTATAAGCTAACTATGGTATTAGATTTATTATAAAACATAAAGTTTACGAGAAAAATTAGTTTTTATATAGTGCGCCCAAGTAACACTAGTGATCCCGTTTTTCCTAATAACCTAATTTCAAATTTTACTCAAAATCTATATAAATATCCTTTATATGGACAAACAAGTTGTTTTATTTAGTAATAAATCACATGCTATAAGTAAATGTGGTATTCGTTTTATTATAAAAAATATATATTAGGAAAAAATTCATTTTGTATTGTGCGCACACATGGAGCGTGTGACTTCAGATTCCCGCTAAGATTGACTTGAAAATTCCCTTATATCTTGAAAAATACCTTAATGTATACCAATAAATGGTACAATTTAGTAATAAATCACATTTCTAGACTAACTGTAGTATCGCTTTTTTATAATAAACTCATTTAACGAGAACAATGAGTTTTTCTACAGTGCGCCTAGCTAATACAAATGATCCACTTTTCCCGATTACTCCAATTTAAAAATTTACTAAACATCTGCATAAATTTCATGTGTAATGACAATCAAATGTTTGGATTTAGTAGTAAATCACATTCTAAGACTATCTGTGGTATTTATTTTATTATAACAAATATATTTTATGAGAAAAATGTGATATCGTGTGGCGCGCCCATATGGTTTGTGTGACTTCAGATTCCAACAAAGATTGACTTTAAAAGTCCCTTATATCTGAAAAAATGCCCTATATGTATACAAATATATGATACAATTTAATAGAAAACTCCATTTCTATTCTAGCCATGGTATTGATTTTATTATAAAACATAAATTTTACCGTAAAATGAGTTTTAGTATAGAGCGCCCAAGTAACACTAGTGATCCCTTTTTCCCGAATATGCTAATTTCAAATTTTAGTTCAAAGTCTGCATACATTTCTGGTATATGGACAAACAAATGGTTTCATTTAGTAGTAAATCTTATTCTAAGACTAATTGTGGTATAAATTTTATTATAAAAACTAAAATTTATGAGAATAATGGGATTATGTTTGGTGCGACCATATGGTATGTGTGACTTCATATTCCCACCAAGATTGACTTATTAATTCCATTATATCTTAAAATATGCCTAGTAGGTATACAAAAAAATGATACAATTTAGTAGAAAATCACATTTCTAGAGTATCTGTGGTATTGTTTTTATTACAATTAATATATTTCACGAGAAAATTGAGTTTTTCTATAATATGCCCAAGAAACACATATGATCCCCTTATCCCGATTACTCTAATTTCAAAAGGTACTCAATTCTGCATAAATTACCGTGTATGGACAATAAAATGGTTTCATTTAGTAGGAAATCATATTCTAAGACTAAGTGTGGTATTCATTTTATTATAAAAAATATATTTTATGAGAAAAATGTATATCGTATGGTGTGCCCTTATGGTACGTGTGACTTCAGATATCCACACTGAATGACATCAAAATTCCCTTATATCTTAAAAATTTCCGGTATGTATACAAATAAATGACATAATTTAGTAGCAAATCATATTTCTAGAATAACTGTGGTATTGATTTTATTATAAAACATAAATTTTAAGAGAAAAATGAGTTTTTGTGTACTGGGACCAAGTAACCCTAGTGATACCCTTTCCTGATTACGCTAATTTAAAATTATGCTCAAAATCTGCATAAATTTCTAGTATACGGTCAAACAAATTTTTTCATTTAGTAGTAAATCACATTTTAAGACTAACTGTGGTATTAATTTTATTATAAAAAATATATTTTAGGAAAATAAAGGAATATTGTTTGGTGCGCTCATATGGTACGTGTGACTTCCGTTTCCCACCAAGATTGACTTTAAAATTCCCATATATCTTAAAAAATTACCCGTACGTATGCAAATAAATGATAAAATTTAGTAATAGATTTCATTGCTTATTAAACTATGGTATTCATTTTATTTTAAAATATAAATTTTATGAGAAAAAAAGTGTATCGTGTGGTGCGCCCATATGGTTTGTGTGACTTAAGATACCCACAAAGATTGACTTTAATAGTCCCTTATATCTTAAAAAATGCCTAGAATGTATACAAATAAATGATACAATTTAATAGTAAATCAAATTTCTAGACCAACTATGGTATTCATTTTATTTTTAAAAATATTTTTTATGAGAAAAAAGGGATATCGTGTGAAGCGCCCATATATTACGTGCGACTTCAGATTTCCACCAATATTGACTTCAAAATTCCTTTACATCTTAAAAAATTCCCGGCATGTATACAATTATCAGAGACAGTTAAGTAGTAAATCATATTTCTAGAATGACTATGGTATTGATATTATAAAAATATATTTTACGAGGAAAATGATTTTTTGAATAATTTACCCAAGTAACACAAAATACATTATTCAAAAAATCATTTTCCTCGTAAAATATATTTTTATAATATCAATAATGAACCATCTCTTTTACATGATTATGCTAATTTCAAAATTTACTCAAAATCTGCATAAATGTTCCGTGAATGGACAATAAAATGGTTTCATTTCGTATTTAATCACATTCTAAGACTAACTTGGATATTCATTTTATTATAAAAACTAAATTTTATATTATGAGAAAAATGTCATTTTGTATGGTGCGCCCACATGGTACGTGTGACTTCAGATTTCCGCTTAGAATGACTTCAAAATTCCCATATATCTTAAAAAATGCCTACTATGCGTACAAATAAATGATACAATTTAGTAGTAAATCACATTTCTAAACTAACTGAGGTATTTTTATTATAAAAAGTATATTTTACCAGAAAAATGAGTTTTTCTATGGTGCGCCCAAGTAACACAAATGATCCACTTTTCCCGATTAAGCTAATTGCAATATTTACTCAAATTCTGCATAAATTTCACAAGTATGGACAATTAGATGATTTCATGTATTAGTAAATCACATTCTAAGGCTAACTGCAATATTCATTTTATTATAAAAAATTTATTTTATGAGAAAAAATTCATTTTGTATTTTGCGTACAGATGGTACGTGTAACTTCCGATTCCCGCTAAGATTGACTTCAAAATTAAATCCCCTTATATCTTAAAAAAGCCCCGTATGTATCCAATAAATGACACATTTTAGTAGTAAATCACATTTGACTGTCTATGAAATTTGATTAATTGTAAAACATAAATTTTACAAGAAAAATGAGTTTTTATATAAGGCGCCATAGTAACACTTGTGATCCCTTTTTCCCGATTACACTAATTTCAAATTTTACTCAAAATCTGCATAAATTTAAAGTATATAGGCAAACAAGTTGTTTCATTCAGTAATAAATCACATTTTATAACTAACTGTGGTAATCATTTCAGTATAAAATAATATATTTTATGAGACAAATGGGATATCGTATGGTGCACCTATATCGTATGTTTGACTTCATATTCTCACCAAGATTGACTTCAAAATTACCTTATATCTTAAAAATTGCCAAATATGTATACAAATAAATGATACAATTTAGTAGTATATCATCTTTATAAGCTAACTATGGTATTAGATTTATTATAAAACATAAAGTTTACGAGAAAAATTAGTTTTTATATAGTGCGCCCAAGTAACACTAGTGATCCCGTTTTTCCTAATAACCTAATTTCAAATTTTACTCAAAATCTATATAAATTTCCCTTATATGGGCAAACAAGTTGTTTTATTTAGTAATAAATCACATGCTATAAGTAAATGTGGTATTCGTTTTATTATAAAAAATATATATTAGGAAAAAAAATTTATTTTGTATCGTGCGCACACATGGAGCGTGTGAATTTAGATTCCCGCTAAGATTCACTTGAAAATTCCCTTATATCTTAAAAAATACCTTAATGTATACCAATAAATGGTACAATTTAGTAGTAAATCACATTTCTAGACTAACTGTAGTATCGCTTTTTTATAATAAATTCATTTAACGAGAACAATGAGTTTTTCTACAGTGCGCCTAGCTAATACAAATGATCCACTTTTCCCGATTACTCCAATTTAAAAATTTACTAAACATCTGCATAAATTTCATGTGTAATGACAATCAAATGTTTGGATTTAGTAGTAAATCACATTCTAAGACTAGCTGTGGTATTTATTTTATTATAACAAATATATTTTATGAGAAAAATGTGATATCGTGTGGCGTGCCTATATGGTTTGTGTGTCTTCAGATTCCAACAAAGATTGACTTTAAAAGTCCCTTATATCTGAAAAAATGCCCTATATGTATACAAATATATGATACAATTTAATAGAAAATTCCATTTCTATTCTAACTATGGTATTGATTTTATTATAAAACATAAATTTTACCGGAAAATGATTTTTAGTATAGAGCGCCCAAGTAACACTAGTGATCCCTTTTCCCCGAATATGCTAATTTCAAATTTTAGTTCAAAATCTGCATACATTTCTGGTATATGGACAAACAAATGGTTTCATTTAGTAGTAAATCTTATTCTAAGACTAATTGTGGTATAAATATTATTATAAAAAATAAATTTTATGAGAATAATGGGATTATGTTTGGTGCGACCATATGGTATGTGTGACTTCATATTCCCACCAAGACTGACTTAATAATTCCCTTATATCTTAAAATATGCCTAGTAGGTATACAAAAAAATGATACAATTTAGTAGAAAATCACATTTCTAGACTATCTGTGGTATTGTTTTTATTACAATTAATATATTTCACGAGAAAAATGAGTTTTTCTATAATGTGCCCAAGAAACACCATACGATTTTTAATACTAATACGTAAAATGGTCGAAAGAGTCTCTTCTACAATATTCAGTTTGTTGCCAGACATTTCTAGACACCTAAAATGTCAAAAGCACCCCCCCCCGCTTTTAAAGAATTCAAAATTTTCGGTCTTTTTGGTTGGATTTAAGATGCTTGAAGAGTGATACGACTCTAACCATGGGATCTTAAATATTAATACATCAAAATGTTTGCATGAGTCTCTCTACGGGATTCAGTTTGGTTTCAGACATCTCAGTCTTCTAAAATATGCTAATAACCCCCTTTGAAAGAATTCAAATTTTTCTGTCCTTTTGGTCGGATTTTAGAAAATTGAGGAGTGCACCGATTCCAACCATACTATTTTTAATACTAATACGTCAAAATGATCGAAAGAGTCTCCTCTAAAGGATTTAGTTTGGTCTCTTTGGATATTTTTTGACACCTAAAATGTCCTAATTACCACTTCCCCCAATAAAAATTAATTTTGTGTCTTTTTGATTGTATTTTAAAAAATTGAGGATTGTTATCACACCAAACATTTGAACTTAAATATTAACACATCAAAATTTTCGCAACAGTCTCCTCTACAGGATTTAGCTTAGCTCCAGACATTTCTATCACCTAAAATGACATAATCACGCCCCACCGTTTTTAAGAATTCAATATTTTGTGTCTTTTTGGTTGGATTTTTGAAATTTGAGCAGTGTTACGACATCAACCATGGGATCTTAAATATTAATACATGAAATTGTTCGCAACATTCTCCTCTACAAGAATCAGTTTTGTTCCAGAAACATCTAGACTTCTAAAATGTCGTAATCAGCCCCCTATTTTTTGAAGAATTCAAATTTTTGTGTCTTTTTGGTCGGATTTTAGATAATTGAGGAGTACTACAACTTAAACAATGGGATATTAAGTATTAATACATCAGGTTGTTTGTAACAGTATCCTCTATGGGTTCAATTTGATGCCAGACATTTCTATTCACCTAAAATGTCCAATCACGCCCCCCTCCCTTTTCAAAATTCATTTTTGTGTTCTTTTTGATCGAATTTTTCAAAAATTGGGAGTGTTATGATTCAAACCATGGGTTATTAAATATTAATACCTCAAAATTTTCGTAGCAGTATTTTCCCCAAGATTCAGTTTGTTTCAAGACATTTCTGTTAATCTGTCTGTTAAACTGGCCCAATATCCCCCATCTTTAAAGTATTAAACATTCGTTTTTTTATCGGATTTTAGGAAATTGAGGAGTGTTATGATTCCAACCATGATACATTAATTATTAATACACCAAAATGTTTGCAATAGTCTCCTCTATAATATTCAGTTTGGTTCCAAACATTTCTAGCCACCTAAAGTATCCTAATCATTCCCCTCCCCCATTTAAATATTTATTTTTGCTTTCTTTTTGATCTAACTTTATAAAAATGAGGAATGTTATCATTCTAAGCATGGGATATTAAATATTAATGCATCAAAATGTTCGTAAGAGTTTCATCTACAAAAATTTAATTGTTTCAATACATCTCTAGTATCCTAAAATGTCCTAATTACCCCCTCTATAAAAATCAATTTTGTTTAATTTTGATTATATTTAAAAAAAAATTGAATAGTGTTATGACTCCTACCATGGGATCTTAAATATTAATATGTTTGCAACAGTCTCCTCTACATGATTTACTTTGTTTCCTGACATTTCTAGCTATCTAAAATGACCCAAAACGACCCCCTTTTTTGAGAATTCAAATTTTTGTGTCTTTTTGGTTGGATAGAAAATTGAGAAGTGTTTCGACTCTAACCATAGGATTTGAAATATTAATACATCAAAATGTTCACAACAGTCTCCTCTAAAAGATTCAGTTTTGTTCAAGAAATTTCCAGCCCTCTAAAATGTGCTTAAAACCCCCCTCTTTAAAGTATTAAAACTTTTGTTTTTTTTATCGGACTTTGGGAAATTGAGGAGTGTTACGATTCCAACGAAAGGATCTTAAATATTAATACATCAAAATGTTCGCAAATTTCTCCTCTACAAGATTCAGTTACGTTCAGGACATTTCTAGTCCTCTAAAATGTCCTAATAACCCCCAACTCTCTTTAAAGTATTAATCTTGTTTTTTTTATCTTATTTTAGGAAATTGAGGAGTATTATGATTTCAAGCATGGGATCTTAAATATATTAATACATCAAAATGTTTGAAATAGTCTCATCTTTAGAATTCAGTTTAGTTGTAAACATTTCTTGTCACTTAAAATATGCTAATCAACTCCCACTTTAAAAGTGAATTTTGTGTCTTTTTGATTGTACTTTAGGAAATTGAGAAGTGTTACGACTCCAACCATGGGATCTAAAATATTAACAAATCAAAATCTGCGCAACTGTCTGATCTACAAGATTCAGTTTGGTGCCATACATTTCTTGTCACCTAATGTATCTTAATCATCCCCCTTCTAAAAATGTTTTTAGGTTTTTTGGTCGGAATTTATAAAATTGAGGTGTGCATCGACTCCAACCATAGGATCTTATATATTAATACATCAAAATTCTCGCAACATTCTCCTCTACAAGATTCAGTTTGGTTCCACACATTTCTAGCCACTTAAATTGACCTAATCACCCTTATCCATTTTAGAGAATTAAATTTTTTCGGTTTTTTTGGTTGGATATTAGTAAATTTAGTAGAGACACGACTCCAACTATGGGATCTTATATATTAATAAATCAAAATATTCGCATCAGTGTCGTCTACAAGATCTAATTTGGTTACAGACATCCCTAGCTTCTAAAATGTCTTATTCTGCTCCCCCCCTTTTTTATGAATTCAAATTTTTGTGTCTTTCCGGTCTGATTTTACATTATTAAAGAATGCACCAACTCCAACCATAGGATCTTAAATATTAATACATCAAAATGTTCGCAAAATTCTCCTGTACAAGATTCAGTTGTGTTCAAGACATTTCTAGTCCTCTAAAATGTCCTAATAATCGCCCTCTTTAAAGTATTAAACTTGTTTTTTTATCGTATTTTAGGAAATTGAGGAGTATTATGATTCCGACCATGGGATCTTAAATATTAATACAACAAAATGTGCGCAACAGTCTCCTGTATTAGATTCACTTTGGTCCCAGACATCTATATGCTCCTAAAATGTCGTAATCAATCCCCCCTCCCCATTTTAAAGAATTCATATTTTTCTGGATTTTGGTTGGATTTTAGATAATTGAAGAGTGATATGACTCTAACCATGGTATATTGAATATTAATAAATCAAAATAATTTTCAATAGTGTCCTTTACAATATTCAGTTTGGTTCAAGACATTTCTATTCTACTAAAATGTCCTTATAACCCCCCTTTTTAAAGTATAAAATTTTGTTTTTTTTATCGGATTTTAGGAAATTGAATAGCGTTATGATTCCAACTATGAGTTCTTATTTATTAATACATAAAAATGTTTTGCAATAATCTCGTCTAGAAGATTCAGTTTGGTTCCAGACATTTCCTGACACCTAAAATGACTTAATAATCAACCCTATAATAATTTAATTTTGTGTTTTTTATGGTATTTTAGAAAGTTGAGTAGTGTTATGATTAAACAATTTCATCTTTTATATTTATGCATCAAATTGTTTACAACAGCCACCTCTACAAGATTAACTGTGGTTCCAGAAATTTCAAGTCTCCTAAAATGTCATAATCACACTCCCCCTTTTAAAGATTTCAAATTGTTTCTGTTTTTTGATAGATTTTAGAACATTTATGAGTGATACGACTCCAACCATGGGGTATTAAATATTAATACATCAAAATGTTCGCATTAGTGTCCTCTACAGTAATAAGTTTGGTTCAAAATAATTCTAGTCTTCTAAAATGTCTTTAAAGCCCCCCCCCTTCTTTAAAGTATTAAATTTTGGTTTCTTTTATCGGATTTTAGGAAAGTGAAGAGTGTTATGATTCCAACCATGACATCTTATGTATTAATACATTAAAATGTGTGCAACAGACTCCTCTAGAAGATTCACTTTGATTCCAGAAATGTCTAGTCACCTAAAATGTTCTAATCAGCCCCCCCCCCTTTTTTGAGAATTATAATTTTAAATTTTTTGGTCTGAGTTTAGAAAAATTATTGAGAGCTACGACTGCAACCATGGGATATTAAATATTAATGCCTCAAAATGTTCGCAATACTCTCGTCTACAAGATTCTTTCTGGTCGCAGAAATCTCTATTCTCGTAAAATGTCCTAAACAACCTCTTTACTTTTAAAGAATTCAAATTTTTCTGTCTTTATGGAAATATTTTAGATAATTAAGGAGTGATACGACTCCAACCCGATATATTAAATATTAATACACCAAAATGTTTGTGTCTTTTTGGCCTGATTTTAAAAAATTCAGGAGTGATACGACTCCGAAAATGGGATATTAAATATTAATACATCAACATGTTCGCAATAGTGTCCTCTACAATATTCAGTTTGGTTCAAGATATTTCTAGTCTTCTAAAATGTCTTTATAGACCCCCTTCTTTAAAGTTATGAATTTTGGGTTTTTTTATCGGATTTTAGGAAAGTGAAGAGTGTTATGATTACAACCATGACATCTTATATATTAATACATTAAAATGTTTGCAACAGTCTCCTCTACAAGATTCACTTTGTTTCCAGAAATCTCTAGTCCCTTAAAATGTTCTAATCAGCACTCCCCTTTTTTGAGAATTCAAATTTTTAAATATATTTGGTCTGAGATTAGAAAATTTAAGAGAACTACGACTCTAACCATGGGATATTAACTATTAATATATCAAAATGTTCGCAATAGTCTCCTTTACAAGATTCACTTTGCATCCAGAAATGTCTAGTCTCCTAAAAAGTTCTAATCAGCCCCCCCTTTTTTGAGAATTAATATTTTTAAATATTTTTGGTCTTTAGTTCGAAAAATTAGGGGAGCTATGACTCCAACCGCTGAATATTAAACATTAATGCATCAAAATGTTTGCAATAGTGTCCTCCACAATATTCAGTTTGGTTCAAGACATTTCTATTCTACTAAAATATCCTTATAACCCCCCTTTAAAGTATTGGTTTGTTTATATCGGTTTGTTTTTATCGGATTTTAAGAAAGTGAAGAGTGTTATGATTCCAAACATGACATCTTATATATTACTTCATCAAAATGTTTGCAACAGACTCCTCTACAAGATTCACTTTGATTCTAGATTTCTCTTGTCTCCTAAAATCTTCTAATCACCACCCCCCCTTTTTAGAGATATAATTTTTAAATTTTTTGGTCTGAGTTTAGAAAATTTATGAGAGCTACGAATCTAACCATGGGATATTAAATATTAATGCATCAAAATGTTCGCAATAGTCTTGTCTACAAGATTCTTTTTGGTCGCAGAAATTTCTATACTCGTAAAATGTACTAAACACCCTCCCCACTTTTAAAGAAATCAATTTTTTCTGTATTTTTGGAATTATTTTAGATAATTGAGGAGTGATACGACTCCAACTATGATATATTAAATATTAATACACCAAAATGTTTGCATCAGGCTCGTCTAAAAGATTCAGTTTGGTTCCACACACCTCTATTATTCTAAACTGTCCAAATCAGCCCCCCCCGTTTTAAAGAATTCAAATTTTTGAGTCTTTTTGGCCTGATTTTAGAACATTGAGAAGTGCTAAGACTCCAACCATGGTGAATTGAATATTAATGCATCAAAATATTTTCTATAGTGTCCTCTACAATATTCAGTTTGGTTCAAGACATTTCTATTCTACTAAAATGTCCTTTTAACCCCCCTCTTTAAAGTATAAAATTATGTTTTTTTATCGATTTTAGGAAATTGAGGAGTGTTATTATTCCAACCATGAGATCTTTTATATTAATACATTAAAATGTTTGCAATAATCTCGTCTACAAGATTCAGTTTGGTTCCAGACATTTCCTGACACCTAAAATGCCTTAATAAGCAATTTTATAATAATTTAATTTTGTGTTTTTCATGGTATTTTAGAAAGTTGAGTAGTGTCATGATTCAAACCATGTAATATTTTATATTCATGCATCAAATTGTTCACAACAGCTTTCTCTATTATATAAGATTCACTTTGGTTCCAGAAATTTCAAGTCTCCTAAAATGTCCTAATCCCCCTCACCCCTTTTAAAGTATTTAAAGTTTTCTGTTTTTTGGATGGATTTTAGAAAATTTATGAGTGATACGACTCCAAGCATGGGATATTAAATATTAATACATCAAAATGTTCGCAATAGTGTCCTCTACATTATTCTGTTTGGTTCAAGATGTTTCTAGTTATCTAAAATTTCTTTGTAGCCCCCTCTTCCTTAAAGTATTAAATTTTGTTTTTTTTATCGGATTTTAGGAAAGTGAAGAATGTTATGATTCCAACCATGACATCTTATATATTAATACATCAAAATGTTTGCAACAGCCTCCTCTAAAGGATTAACTTTGTTTCCAGAAATCTCTAGTCCTCAAAAATGTTCTAATCAGCACTCCCCTTTTTTGAGAATTCAAATTTTTAAATATATTTGGTCTGAGATTAGAAAATTTAAGAGAGCTACGAATCCAACCATGGGATATTAAATATTAATATATCAAAATGTTTGCAACAGTCTGCTCTACAAGATTCCCTTTGTTTCCAGAAACCTCTAGTGCCCTAAAATGTTCTAATCAGCACTCCCCTTTTTAGAGAATTATAATTTTGAAATTTTTTGGTCTGAGATTAGAAAATTTAGGAGATCTACGATTCCAACCATGGGATATTAAATATTAATGATTCAAAATTTTCGCAATAGTCTCCTCTACAAGATTCACTTTGGTTCAAGAAATCTCTATTCTCGTAAAATGTCCGAAACACCCTCAACACTTTTAAAGAATTCAAATTTTTCTGTCTTTTTGGAATGATTTTGGATAATTAAGGAGTGTTACGACTCCAACCATGGTATATTGAATATTAAGACACCAAAATGTTTGCATCCGTCTCGTCTAAAAGATTCAGTTTGAGTCCACACACCTCTATTCTTCTAAACTGTCCTAATCAGCCCCCCACCCATTTTAAAGAATTCAAATTTTTGTGTCTTTTTGGCCTGATTTTAGAAAATTCAGGAGTGCTACGACTCCAACCATAGTATATTGAATATTAATGCATCAAAATGTTTTCAATAGTGTCCTCTACAATATTCAGTTTGGTTCAAGACATATCTATTCTACAAAAATGTCCTTATAACCCCCCTCTTTAAAGTATACAATTTTGTCTTTTTTATCGGATTTCAGAAAATTGAGGAGTGTTATGATTCCAACTATGAGATCTTTTATATTAATAAATCAAAACGTTTGCAATAGTAGTGTCTACAAGATTCAGTTTGGTTCCAGACATTTCCTGACACCTAAAATGCCTTAATCGGCAACCCTATAAAAATTTAATTTTGTGTTTTTTATGATATTTTAGAAAGTTGTGTGTGAGTAGTGTTATGATTCAAACCATTTCATTATTTTTATATTTATGCATCAAATTGTTCACAACAGCCTCATCTACAAGATTCACTTTGGTTCCAGAAATTTCAAGTCACCTAAAATTTCCTAACAATCCTCCCCCCTTTTAAAGATTTCATATTTTTCTGTTTTTTGGATGGATTTTAGAAAATTAATGAGTGATACGACTCCGAAAATGGGATACTAAATATTAATACATCAATATGTTCGCAATAGTGTCCTCTATAATATTCAGTTTGGTTCAAGATATTTCTAGTCTTTTAAAATGTCTTTATTGACTTTCTTCTTTAAAGTATTAAATTTTGGTTTTTTTTATCGGATTTTAGGAAAGTGAAGAGTTTTATGATTACAACCATGACATCTTATATATTTATACATCAAAATGTTTGCAACAGACTCCTCTACAAGACTAACTTTGTTTCCAGAAATCTCTAGTCCTCAAAAATGTTCTAATCAGCAATCCCCTTTTCTGAGAATTCAAATTTTTAAATATATTTGGTCTGAGATTAGAAAATTTAAGAGAGCTACGAATCCAACCATGGGATATTAAATATTAATATATCAAAATGTTTGCAACAGTCTTCTCTACAAGATTCCCTTTGTTTCCAGAAATCTCTAGTCCCCTAAAATGTTCTAATCAGCACTCCCCTTTTTAGAGAATTATAATTTTTAAATTTTTTGGTCTGAGATTAGAAAATTCAAGAGAGCTACGATTCCAACAATGGGATATTAAATATTAATGATTCAAAAAGTTCACAATAGTCTTCTCTACAAGATTCATTTTGGTTCAAGAAATCTCTATTCTCGTAAAATGTCCTAAACACCCTCCACACTTTTAAAGAATTCAAATTTTTCTGTCTTTTTGGAATGATTTTGGATAATTGAGGAGTGCTACGACTCCTATCATGATATATTACATATAATTACATAAAAATGTTTGCATCAGTCTCCTCTACAAGATTCAGTTTGGTTCCACACATCTCTATTCTTCTAAAATGTCCAAATCAGCCCCACCCCGTTTTAAAGAATTCAAATTTTTGTGTCTTTTTGGCCTGATTTTAGAACATTGAGGAGTGCTAAGACTCCAAACATGGTATATTGAATATTAATGCATCAAAATATTTTCAATAGTGTCCTCTACAATATTCAGTTTGGTTCAAGACATTTCTATTCTACTCAAATGTCCTTATAACCCCCCTCTTTAAAGTATAAAATTTTGTTTTTTTTATCGGATTTTAGGAAATTGAGGAGTGTTATGATTCCAACCATGAGATCTTTTATATTAATACATTAAAATGTTTGCAATAATCTCGTCTACAAGATTCAGTTTGGTTCCAGACATTTCCTGACACCTAAAATGCCTTAATCAGCAACCCTATAAAAATTTAATTTTGAGTTTTTTATGGTATTTTAGATAGTTGAGTAGTGTTATGATTCAAACCATGTAATCTTTTATATTTATGCATCAAATTGTTCACAACAGCCTTCTCTATAACATTCACTTTGGTACCAGAAATTTCAAGTCTCCTAAAATGTCCTAATCCCCCTCCCCCCTTTTAAAGTATTTAAAGTTTTCTGTTTTTTGGATGGATTTTAGAAAATTTATGAGTGATACGACTCCAAGCATGGGATATTAAATATTAATACATCAAAATGTTCGCAATAGTGTTCTAACATTATTCTGTTTGGTTCAAGATATTTCTAGTCATCTAAAATATCTTTGTAGCTACCTCTTCCTTAAAGTATTAAATTTTGGTTTTTTTTATCGGAATTTAGGAATGTGAAGTGTATTATGATTCCAACCATAACATCTTATATATTATTACATCAAAATGTTTGCAACAGTCTCCTCTACAAGATTCAATTTGTGTCCAGAAATCTCTAGTCTCACAAAATTTTCTAATCAGCCCCCGCCCCCCTTCTTTTTAGAGAATTATAATTTTTAAATTTTTTGGTTTGAGTTTAGAAAATTCAAGAGAGCTACGATTCCAACAAAGGGATATTAAATATTAATGATTCAAAAAGTTCGCAATAGTCTTCTCTACAAGATTCATTTTGGTTCAAGAAATCTCTATTCTCGTAAAATGTCCTAAACACCCTCCACACTTTTAAAGAATTCAAATTTTTCTGTCTTTTTGGAATGATTTTGGATAATTGAGGAGTGCTACGACTCCTACCATGATATATTACATATAATTACATAAAAATGTTTGCATCAGTCTCCTCTACAAGATTCAGTTTGGTTCCACACATCTCTATTCTTCTAAACTTTCCAAATCAGCCCCCCCCGTTTTAAAGAATTCAAATTTTTGAGTCTTTTTGGCCTGATTTTAGAACATTGAGAAGTGATAAGACACCAACCATGGTGAATTGAATATTAATGCATCAAAATGTTTTGAATAATGTCCTCTACACTATTCAGTTTGGTTCTTGATATTTCTAGTCTACTAAAATGTCCTTATAACCACCCTCTTTAAAGTATAAAATTTTTTTTTATTGGATTTTAGGAAATTGAGGAGTGTTATGATTCCAACCATGAGGTCTTTTATTTTAATACATTAAATTGTTTGCAATAATCTCGTCTACAAGATTCAGTTTGGTTCCAGACATTTCCTGACACCTAAAATGCCTTAATAAGCAATTTTATAATAATTTAATTTTGTGTTTTTCATGGTATTTTAGAAAGTTGAGTAGTGTCATGATTCAAACCATGTAATATTTTATATTTATGCATCAAATTGTTCACAACAGCCTTCTCTACAAGATTCACTTTGGTACCAGAAATTTCAAGTCTCCTAAAATGTCCTAATCACCCTCCCCCTTTTAAAGGTTTCAAATTTTTCTGTTTTTTGGATAGATTTTAGAAAATTTATGAGTGATACGACTCCAACCATGGGGTGTTAAATATTAATACATCAAAATGTTCGCAATAGTGTCCTCTACAATATCCAGCTTGGTTCAAGATAATTCTAGTCTTCTAAAATGTCTTTATAATAACCCCCCCTACTTTAAAGTATTAAATTTTGGTTTGTTTTTATCGGATTTTATGAAAGTGAAGAGTGTTATGATTCCAAACATGACATCTTATATATTACTTCATCAAAATGTTTGCAACAGTCTCCTCTACAAGATTCACTTTGTATCCAGAAATCTCTAGTCTCATAAAATGTTCTAATCAGCTCCCCCCTTTTATGAGTATTCAAATTTTTAAATCTTTTTGGTCTAAAATTAGAAAATTTAGGAGAGCTACGACTCCAACCATGGGATATTAAATATTATGGATTCAAAATGTTCGCAATAGTCTCCTCTACAAGATTCACTTTGGTTCAAGAAATCTCTATTCTGGTAAAATGTCCTAAACACCCTCCACACTTTTAAAGATTTCAAATTTTTGTGTCTTTTTGGAATGATTTTGGATGATTGAGGAGTGCTACGACTCCTATCATGATATATTAAGTATAATTACATAAAAATGTTTGCATCAGTCTCCTCTACAAGATTAAGTTTGGTTCCACACATCTCTATTCTTCTAAATTGCTTAAATTAGCCCCTTCCCGTTTTAAAAAATTCAAATTTTTGTGTCATTTTGGCCTGAATTTAGAACATTGAGGAGTGCTAAGACTCCAACCATGGTTTATTGAATATTATTGCATCAAAATGTTTTCAATAGTGTCCTCTACAATATTCAGTTTGTCTCAAGACATTTCCAATCTACTAAAATGTCCTTATAACCCCCCTCTTTAAAGTATTAAATTTTGGTTTCTTTATCGGATTTTAAAAAATTGGGGAGTGTTATGTTTCCAACCATGAGATCTTTTATATTAATACATAAAAATGTTTGCAATAATCTCGACTACTAGATTCATTTTGGTTCCAGACATTTCCAGACACCTAAAATGCCTTAATAAGCAACCTTATAATAATTTAATTTTGTGTTTTTTATGGTATTTTAGAAAGTTGTGTGTGAGTAGTGTTATGATTCAAACCATTTCATCTTTTATATTTATGCATCAAATTGTTCACAACAGCCTTCTCTACAAGATTCACTTTGGTTCCAGAAATTTCAAGTTTCCTAAAATGTCCTAATCATCCTCCCCCCTTTTAAAGATTTCATATTTTTCTGATTTTTGGATGGATTTTAGAAAATTAATGAGTGATACGACTCCAACCATGGGATATTAAATATTAATACACCAAAATGTTTGCATCAGTCTCGTCTAAAAGATTCAGTTTGGTTCCACACACCTCTATTCTTCTAAACTGTCCTAATCAGCCCCACCACCCATTTTAAAGAATTCAAATTTTTGTGTCTTTTTGGCCTGATTTTAGATCATTGAGGAGAGCTAAGATTTCAACCATAGTATATTGAATATTAATACATCAAAATATTTGCAATAGTGTCCTCTACAATATTCAGTTTGGTTCAAGACATTTCTATTCTACTAAAATGTCCTTATAACCCCCTCTTTAAAGTATAAAATTTTGTTTTTTTATCGGATTTTAGGAAATTGAGGAGTGTTATGATTCCAACCATGAGATCTTTTATATTAATACATCAAAATGTTTGCAATAGTCTCGTCTACAAGATTCAGTTTGCTTCCAGACATTTCCTGACACCTAAAATGCCTTAATAAGCAACCCTATAATAATTTAATTTTGTTTTTTTAAGGTATTTTAGAAAGTTGAGTAGTGTTATGATTCAAACCATTTCATCTTTTATATTTATGCATCAAATTGTTCACAACAGCCTTCTCTACAAGATTCACTTTGGTTCCAGAAATTTCAAGTCTCCTAAAATGTCCTAATCACCCTCCCCCTTTTAAAGATTTCAAATTTTTCTGTTTTTTGGATAGATTTTAGAAAATTTATGAGTGATACGACTCCAAACATGGGGTATTAAATATTAATACATCAAAATGTTCGCAATAGTGTCCTCTACAATATTCAGTTTGGTTCAAGATAATTCTAGTCTTCTAAAATGTCTTTATAGCCCCCCTTCTTTAAAGTATTAAATTTTGGTTTTTTTTATCAGATTTTAGGAAAGTGAAGAGTGTTATGATTACAACCATGACATCTTATATATTAATACATCAAAATGTTTGCAACAGTCTCCTCTACAAGATTCCCTTTGTTTCCAGAAATCTCTAGTCCCCTAAAATGTTCTAATCAGCACTCCCCTTTTTAGAGAATTATAATTTTTAAATTTTTTGGTCTGAGTTTAGAAAATTCAGGAGAGCTACGATTCCAACCATGGGATATTAAATATTAATGATTCAAAAAATTCGCAATAGTGTTCTCTAAAAGATTCATTTTGGTTCAAGAAATCTCTATTCTCGTAAAATGTCCTAAACACCCTCCACACTTTTAAAGTATTCAAATTTTTCTGTCTTTTTGGAATGATTTTGGATAATTGAGGAGTGCTACGACTCCTATCATGATATATTACATATAATTACATAAAAATGTTTGCATCAGTCTCCTCTACAAGATTCAGTTTGGTTCCACACATCTCTATTCTTCTAAACTGTGCAAATCAGCCCCCCCCCCCGTTTTAAAGAATTCAAATTTTTGTGTATTTTTGGCCTGATTTTAGAACATTGAGGAGTGCTAAGACTCCAACCATGGTATATTGAATATTAATGCATCAAAATGTTTTCAATAGTGTCCTCTACAATATTCAGTTTGGTTCAAGACATTTCCAATCTACTAAAATGTCCTTATAACCCCCCTCTTTAAAGTATTAAATTTTTGTTTTTTTTATCTGATTTTAGGAAATTGAGGAGTGTTATGATTCCAAATATGAGATCTTTTATATTAATAGATCAAAATGTTTGCAATAGTAGTCTACAAGAATCAGTTTGGTCCCAGACATTTCCTGACAATAAAATGCCTTAATCAGCAACCCTATAATAATTTAATTTTGTGTTTTTCATGGTATTTTAGAAAGTTGTGAGTAGTGTTATGATTCAAACCATTTCATCTTTCATATTTATGCATCAAATTGTTCACAACAACCTTTTCTACAAGATTCATTTTGGTTCCAGAAATTTCAAGTCTCCTAAAATGTCCTAATCACTCTCCCCCCTTTTAAAAATTTCATATTTTTCTGTTTTTTGTAGAGATTTTAGAAAATTTATGAGTGATACGAGTACAACCATGGGGTATTAAATATTAATAAATCATAATGTTCGCAATAGTGTCGTCTACAATATTCAATTTGGTTCAAGATAATTCTAGGCTTATGAAATGTCTTTATAGTTCCCCGCCTTCTTTAAAGTATTATATTTTGGTTTTTTTATCGGATTTTAGGAAAGTGAAGAGTGTTATGATTCCAACCATTACATCTTATATATTACTGCAACAAAATGTTTGCAAAGGACTCCTCTAAAAGATTCACTTTGATTCCAGAAATGTCTAGTCTCCTAAAATGTTCTAATCAGCCCCCTTTTTTTTTAAAGATTTATAATTTTTAAATTTTTTGGTCTGAGTTTAGAAAATTTAGGAGAGCTACGACTCCAACCATGGGATATTAAATATTAATGCATCAAAATTTTCGCAATACTCTCGTCTACAAGATTCTTTTTGGTCGCAGAAATCTCTATTCTCGTAAAATGTCCTAAACACCCTCCCCACTTTTAAAGAATTCAAATTTTTCTGTATTTTTGGAATTATTTTAGATAATTGAGGAGTGATACGACTCCAACTATGATATATTAAATATTAATACACCAAAATGTTTGCATCAGGCTCGTCTAAAAGATTCAGTTTGGTTCCACACACCTCTATTCTTCTAAACTGTCCTAATCAGCCCCACCACCCATTTTAAAGAATTCAAATTTTTGTGTCTTTTTGGCCTGATTTTAGAAAATTCAGGAGTGCTACGACTCCAACCATAGTATATTGAATATTAATGCATCAAAATGTTTTCAATAGTGTCCTCTACAATATTCAGTTTGGTTCAAGACATATCTATTCTACAAAAATGTCCTTATAACCCCCCTCTTTAAAGTATATAATTTTGTTTTTTTTATCGGATTTCAGAAAATTGAGGAGTGTTATGATTCCAACTATGAGATCTTTTATATTAATACATTAAAATGTTTGCAATAATCTCGTCTACAAGATTCAGTTTGGTTCCAGACATTTCCTGACACCTAAAATGCCTTAATAAGCAACCTTATAATAATTTAATTTTGTGTTTTTTATGGTATTTTAGAAAGTTGTGTGAGTAGTGTTATGATTCAAACCATTTCATCTTTTATATTTATGCATCAAATTGTTCACAACAGCCTCATCTACAAGATTCACTTTGGTTCCAGAAATTTCAAGTCTCCTAAAATGTCCTAATCATCATCCCCCCTTTTAAAGATTTCATATTTTTCTGTTTTTTGGATGGATTTTAGAAAATTAATGAGTGATACGACTCCGAAAATGGGATATTAAATATTAATACATCAATATGTTCGCAATAGTGTCCTCTATAATATTCAGTTTGGTTCAAGATATTTCTAGTCTTCTAAAATGTCTTTATAGACCCCCTTCTTTAAAGTATTAAATTTTGGTTTTTTTTATCGGATTTTAGGAAAGTGAAGAGTGTTATGATTCCAACCATGACATCTTATATATTAATACATCAAAATGTTTGCAACAGTCTCCTCTACAAGATTCACTTTGTTTCCAGAAATCTCTAGTCCCCTAAAATGTTCTAATCAGCCCCCCCTTTTTTGAGAATTATAATTTTTAAATTTTTGGTCTGAGTTTAGAAAATTCAGGAGAGCTACGATTCCAACCATGGAATATTAAATATTTATGCATCAAAATGTTCACAACAGCTCCTCTAGAAGATTAACTGTGGTTCCAGAAATTTCAAGTCTCCTAAAATGTCCTAATCATCCTCTCCCCTTTTATAGATTTCATATTTTTCTGTTTTTTGGATGGATTTTAGAAAATTAATGACTGATACGACTCCGAAAATGGGATATTAAATATTAATACATCAATATGTTCGCAATAGTGTCCTCTACAATATTCAGTTTGGTTCAAGATATTTCTAGTCTTCTAAAATGTCTTTATAGACCTCCTTCTTTAAAGTATTAAATTTTGGTTTTTTTTATCGGATTTTAGGAAAGTGAAGAGTGTTATGATTATAACCATGACATCTTATATATTAATACATCAAAATGTTTGCAACTGTCTCCTCTACAAGATTCACTTTGGTACCAGAAATCTCTATTCTCGTAAAATGTCCTAAACACCCTCCACACTTTTAAAGAATTCAAATTTTCTGTCTTTTTGGAATGATTTTGGATAATTGAGGAGTGCTACGACTCCTATCATGATATATTACATATAATTACATAAAAATGTTTGCATCAGTCTCCTCTACAAGATTCAGTTTGGTTCCACACATCTCTATTCTTCTAAACTGTTCAAATCAGCCCCCCCCCATTTTAAAGAATTCAAATTTTTGTGTATTTTTGGCCTGATTTTAGAACATTGAGGAGTGCTAAGACTCCAACCATGGTATATTGAATATTAATGCATCAAAATATTTTCAATAGTGTCCTCTACAAGATTCAGTTTGGTTCAAGACACCTCTAGTCTTCTAAAATATCCTAATGAGCCCCCCCTCTTTTTTAAGGATTTATATTTTTGTGTCCTTTTGTTCGGATTTTAGATAATTGAGGAGTGCTACAACTTAAACCACGGGATGTTAAATGTTAATACATCACATTGTTTGCAACAGTCTCCTCTACCAGATTAAGTTTGGTGCCAGACATTCCTTGACACCTAAAATGTTCTCAGCACCCCCCTATAAAAATCAATTTTGTGTCTTTTTGATTCCATTTTAGAAAATTGAGGTATATTATGATTCCAACCATGGGATCTTAAATATTAAATCCTCAAAATGTATACAATAGTCTCCTCTTCAGAATTCAGTTCAGTTCCAGACATTTCTTGAAACCTAAAATGTAAAAATTAAAACCTCCCACTACAAAAGTGAATGTTGTGTCTTTTTGATTGTATTTTATAAAATTGAGGAGAGTTATGACACCAAACATGGCATCTTAAATATTAATACATCAAAATATGTTCACAACAGTCTCCTATACAAGATTTAGTTTGGATCAAGACATTTCTAGTCACCTAAAATAACCGAATCACGCCCCACCTTTTTTAAGAATTCAAATTTTTCTGTCTTCATGGTTGCATTTTGGAAAATTGAGGAGTGCTACGACTCTAACCATGGGATCTTAAATATAATTACATCAAAATGTTCGCAATACTTTCCTCTACAAGATTCAGTTTGTTTCCAGACATCTCTAGTCTTCTAAAATATATAGTCACACAAACATTTTTTAAGAATTCAAATTTTTGAGTCTTTTGGTTACATTTTAGAAAATTGAGGAGTGTTACTACTCAAACCATGAGATCTTAAATATTAATACATCAAAATGTTCGCAACTGTGTCCTCTACAAGATTTAGTTTTATTCCAGATATTTCTAGGTACCTTAAATGACCTAATCACCCATCACCTCCTTTTAAATAATTCAAATTTTCCTTTATTTTTGGTCGGATTTTAGGAAATTAAGGAGCACCCCAACTTTAACCGTAGGATCTTAAATATTAATACATCAAAATGCTCGCAACATTCTCTTCTACAAGATTCAGTTTGGTTCAAGACATTTCTAGTCCTCTAAAATGTCCTAATAACCCCACTTTTCCCCTTTAAAGTATTATATTTGTTTATCTGTCATATTCTGGAAAATTAAGGAGTGTTGCTACTCAGAACATGGGATCTTAAATATTAATACATCAAAATGTGTGCAATTGTCTCCTCTAAAATATTCAGTTTGGAGCCAGACATTTCTTGTCCCTAAAATGTCCTAATCACTACCCACTTTATGAAAATCAATTATGTGTCTTTTTGATTGTATTTTAAATATTGAGGAGTGTTAAGACTCCAACCATAAAATCTTAAATATTAATACATCGAAATGTTTGCAACAGCCTTCTCTACAAGATTTAGTTTGCTCAGGACATTTCTAGTCACCTAAAATAACATAATCTCGCCCCCCACCTTTTATTTATAATTTATATTTTAGTGTCTTATTGGTTGGATTTTATAAAATTGTGGAATGTTACGACTCGAAGCTAGGGATCTTAAATATTAATACATCAAACTGATCGCAACATTCATTTCTACTAGATTCAGTTTTGTTCCAGACACCACTAATCTTCTGAAATGTCCTAATTAGCTCCCCCCCCCTATTTGGAAATTAAATTTTTGTGTCTGTTTGGTTGGATTTTAGAAAATTGACGAGTGTAACGACTGCAACCAGTGGATCTTAACTATTAATACAATAAAATGTCCGCAATAGTGACAAATATAAGATTTAATTCGGTTTCAGACATATCTACTCGTATAAAATATACTAATCATCACCCCCGCCCTCCTTTTTTAAAAATTCAATTTTTTGTGTCTTTTTGGTAGAATTTTAGAAAATTGAGGAGTGCGCCTACTCCAACACCCCCCTTACAAAAATCAATTTTGTGTCTTTTTGATTGTATTTTTAATAATTGCGGAGTGTTATGACTCCAACCATCTGATCTTAAATATTAATACATCAAAATGTTCGTAACAGTCTCTCTAAGAGATCTAGTTTGGCTCCAGACATTTTTTGTCACCTAAAATTATTTTATCACGCCTCCACCCCCCCTTTTTAAGAAATCTACTTTTTGTGTCTTTTTGGTTGGATTTTAGATAATTGAGGAGTGATACGACCCCAACCATGGTATCTTAAATATTAATACATCAAAATATTTAAATCAGTGTCCTTTACAAGATTCAATTTGGTTCCAGACATTTCTAGTCTTCTAAAATGTCTAAATCAACCCTTTCTTTTTAAGAATTAAAATTTTTGCATCTTTTTAGTCGGATTTTAGAAATTTGAGAAGAGCTACGTCTCCAACAATAGGATACCAAATTTTAATACATAAAAATGTTCGCAAAAATCTCCTCTACAAGATTCAGTTTGATTCAAGACATTAGCCATCTAAAATGTCCTAATACTCCTTATCCCTCTTTAAAATATTAAATATTTGTTTTTATCGGATTTTAGGAAATTGAATAGTGTTATGATTCTAATCTTGGGATCTTCAATATTAATAAATCAAAATGTTTGCAATAGTCTCTTTTTTAGAATTCATTTTGGTTCCAGACATATCTTGGCACCTAAAATGTGCTAATCATCTCCCCTCTAAAAGTAAATTTAATGTCTATTTGATTGTATTCTGGAAAATTGAGGAGTTTTATGACTCCAACCACGGGATTTTAGAAGTTAGAACATCAAAATGTTCATAAGAGTCTCCTCTAAAAGATTCAGTTTAGCTACAAACATTTCTAGCTACCTAAAATGTCCTAATCAATACTCCCCCCGTTAAAGAATTCAAATTTTATGTCTTTTCTGTCAAATTTTAGAATAATGAGTGTTAAGACTCCAACTATGGGATCTTAAATATTAATACATCGAAATATTTGGAGCAGTTTCCTCTACAAGATTTACTTTGGTTGCAGACATTTCTAGTCACCTTAAATGACGTAATCTCGCCCCCCCCTTTATTTAGAATTCAAATTTTTGTGTTTTTTTGGTTGGATTTTATAAAATTCAGTAATGCTACGTATCCATGAAAACTTAAATATTACCGTGTACAACCATGTAATCTTAAAATTAAAATTTTTGTGTCTTTTTGTCTGAATTTCAGAAAATTGAAAAGTGATACGACTCCAGCCTTGGGATCTTATATATTAATACATCAAAATGTTCGCATCAGAGTTCTCTACAACATTCAATTTGGATTCAGACATATCTCTAGTTTATAAAATGTAATAATCAGCCCCCCCTTTTCTAAGATTCAAATTTTTTGGAGTTTCGGTCAGATTTTAGAAAACTGAGGAGTGCACAGACTCTAACCATAGGATCTTAAATATTAATATATCAAAATGTTCGCAACATTCTCCTCTACAAGATTCAGTTTTGTTCAAGACATTTCTAGTCTCTTTAATGTCCTAATCACCTCTCCTTTTATAGAATTAAACATCTTTTTTTGATCGTATTTTAGAAAATTGAATGACTGATTATGATTCCAACTATGGGATCTTAAATATTAATTCAACAAAATGTTTGCATTTGTTTCCTCTTCAGAATTCAGTTTGTCTCCAGAGATTTCTAGCTATCTAAAATGTCCTAATCAATTCCCCCCTTTAAAGAAATCAAATTTTTATGTCTTTTCGGTCAAATTTTAGTAAGATAAGGAGTGTTGAGACTCCAACCATGGGATCTTAAATATTAATACATCAATATGTTCGCAAAATTCACCACGACAAGATTCAATTTGGACACAGACGTCTCTAGATATCTAAAATGTCCTAATCAGCCCCAACCCCTTTTTAAGAATTCAAATTTTTGCGTCGTTTTCTTTGGATTTTAGATAATTGAGGAGTATTACAACTTAAACCATGGAATGTTAGATGTTAATACATCAAATTGTTTTGAAATTGTCTGCTCTACAAGATTCAGTTTGGTTCCAGACATTTCTTTACACGAAAAAGTGACGTAATCACACTCCCCTCCCTATTTTTTAACAAATAAATTTGTTTTGTCTTTATGGTTGGATTTTAGAAAATGGAAGACTATTACGACTCCAACCATGGGATCTTAAATATTAATACATCAAAATCTTTGTAATAGTCTCTTCTACAGGATCTGGTTTGGCTCCAGACATTTTTGGTCACCTAAAATGATGTAATCACGCCCCCCTTCCTTTTTAAAAATTCAAATTTTTAGGTCTTTTTGGTTAGATTTTAGAACATTGAGGAGTGCTAAGACTCCAACCATGGTATCTTAAATATTAATACATCAAAATATTCGCATCATTGTCCTCTACAAGATACAATTTGAATCCAGACATTTCTAGCTTCTAAAATGTTCTAATCTGCGCCCCACCCCCCAGTTTTTTTAAGGATTCAAATTTTTGTGTATTTTTGGTCGGATTTTAGAAAATTGAGGAGTGCACAGACTGTATCCTAAGGATCATAAATATTAATACATGAAAATGATAGAAATAATCTCCTCTACAAGATTTAGTTTGGTGTCAGACATTTCATGACACGTAAAATGTCCTGAGCACCCCCTCCTATAAAAATAAATTTTGTGTCTTTTTTATTGTATTTTAAAATATTTAGGAGTGTTATGGCTCCAACCATTAGATCTTAAATATTAATATATCAAATTGTTTACAAGAGTCTACTCTACAACCTTTAGTCTAGCTCTAGACATTTCTATCAAACTAAAATTAACGAGTCACTCCCCACCTTTTTTAAGAATTCAAATTTTTGTGTCTTTTTGATTGCATTTTAGAAAGTTGAGGAGAGTTATGACACCAAACATGGCAATCTTAAATATTAATACATCAAAATGTTCGCAACAGTCTCCTCTAAAAGATTCAGTTTGGTGCCAGACATTTCTAGCCACGTAAAATGACCTAATCATGCCCAACCTTTTTTAAGGAATTCAAATTTTTGTGTCTTTATGGTTGGATTTTATAAAGTTGAGGAGGGCTACGAATCTAACCATAGGATCTTAAATATTAATACATCAAAGTGTTCTCAAAAGTCTCCTCTTTAAGATTCAATTTAGTTCAAGACATCTTTAGTCTTCAAAAATGACCTAATCACCCCCCCCCTTTTAAAGGATTCAAATTTTTCGTTCTCTTTGTTTGGATTTTAGATAAATGAGGAGTGATACGACTCCAACCAAGGGATCTTAAATATTAATACCTCCAAATGTTTGCATCAGTGTCCTCTATAAGATTCAATTTCATTCCAGACATCTCTAATTTTTAAAATTTCCTAATCAGCCCCCCCCCCACATTTTTATTTAAGGATAAAAATTTTTGTGTCTTTTTGGTTGGATTTTAGAAAATTGAAGAGTGCACCGACTCTACTCTTAGGATCTTAAATATTAATACTTCAAAATATTCGCAACAGTCTCCTGTACAAGAATTGGTTTTGTTCAAGACATTTCTAGTCTTATAAGATGTCCAAATAAACCCACCTCCTTTTTAAATGTATTAAAAATTGTGTGTTTTTGTCGTTATTTTAGAAAATTGAGGAGAGTAGCGACTCCAAATATGGGAACTTAAATATTAATACATCAAAATGTGCGCAACAGTCTCCTCTACATTTTTCAGTTTTGAGCCAGACATTTCTTGTCACCTAAAATGTCATTTACATCCCCCCTTTTAAAAATCAATGTTGTGTCATTTTGATTGAATTTTAAAAAAACTGAGAAGAGTTAAGACTCCAACCATGAGATAATAAGTATTAATACATCAAAATGTTCGCAACTGTGTCCTCTCCAAGATTTAGTTTTATTCCAGACATTTCTAGTCACCTAAAATGACCTAATCACCCATCCCCTCCCTTTTAAGGAATTCAAATTTTAATTTATTTTTGGTCAGATTTTAGAAAAAAGAGGAATGCTATGACTCCAAACATGGTACCTTAAATATTAATACATCAAAATGTTTACATCAGTGTCCTCCACAAGATTCAATTTTATTATATCAAATTGTTTGCAAGAGTCTCCTCTACAACCTTTAGTATGGCTCTAGACATTTCTATCAACAGGTTCCGGACATCTCTAGTTTCTAAAATTTCCTAATCAGCCCCCCTCCCTTTTTTTAAGGATTAAAATTTTTGTGTCTTTTTGGTTGGATTTTAGAAAATTGAGGTGTGTAACGACTCCAACCATAGGATCATAAATATTAATACATCAAAATGTTCGCAAAATTCTCCTCTACAAGATTAAGTTTTATTCAAGACATTTCTGGCCCTCTAAAATGTGCTTATAACCCCTCTATAAGTAATAAACTTTTGTTGTTTTAAAGGATTTTAGGAAACTGAATAGTGTTATGACTCCAACCAAAGGATCTTAAATATTAATACATCAAAATGTTCCCACCTGTATCCTCTACAAGATTCAGTTTGGTGCCAGACCTTTCTTGGCACCTAAAATGTTCTAATCACCATTTCCTTTAAAAATCAATTTTGTGTCTTTTTGATTGTATTTTAAAAAATTCAGGACTGTTATGACTCCAACCATGGGATCTTAAATATTAATACATCAAAATGCTCGCAAATGTCTCTTCTAAAAGATTCAGTTTCGCTCCAGATATTTCTAAACACAAAAAATGTCTGAATCAGACATCTTTTTTTAAGAATTCAAATATTTGTGTCTTTTTAATCGGATTTTACAATATTGAGGAGTGAACCGACTCTACACATAGGATCTTAAATATTAATACATCAAAAATATCGCAAGAGTCTCGTCTACAAGATTCAGTTTTTGGCCAGACATTACTTGACCCATAAAATGTCCTAATCACCCCCAATATAAAAATCAATTTTGTGTAATTTTGATTGTATTATAAAAAAATTGAGAAGTTTTACGACTCCAACCATGGGATCTTAGATATAAACAATTCAAAATGTGCGCAACAGTCTCTTCTACATGACTCAGTTTGGAACCACACATTTCTTGTCACCTAAAATATCTTAATCACCCCCATTGTAAAAATCAATTATGTGTCTTTTTCAATGTATTTTAAATCATTGAGGAGTGGTAAGACTCAAACCATAGGATCTTAAATATTAATACATCAAAATGTTTGCAACATTCTCCTCTACAAGGTTTACTTTTTTTCCAGACATTTCTAGCCACGTAAAATGACCTAAGCAGTCACCCCCTTTTTAAAGAATTCAAATTTTGAGTCTTTTTGTTCGGATTTTAGTTAATTGAAGAGCTCTACAATATAAACCATGGGATGTTAAATATTCACACATCAAAATGTTTTCAACAATCTCCTCACAAGATTCAGTTTTGTCCCAGACATTTCTAGTCACCTAAATGTCCTAATCAACCCCCCCCCTTTTCTAAAATTCAAATGTTTCGGTCTTTTTGGTTAATTTGTAGAAAATTGACGACTGACACAACTCCAACCATGGAATCTTAAATAATTATATATAAAAAAGTTCGCAAAGGTCTCGTCTACAAGATTCAGTTTGATTAAGACATTTCTTGCCATCTTAAATTTCCTAAGAACCCCTATCTTTAAAGTATTAATTTTTTATATTTTTTATCGGATTTTAGGAAATTGAGGAGTGTTATGACTCCAACCATGGGATCTTAAATATTAATACATCAAAATGTTGGAAGCAGTCTCCTCTACAAGATTCAGTTTGGTTCGAAACATCTCTAGTCTTCTAAAATGTCATAATCAGCCCCTCCCCACCTATTTTTAAGAATTAAAATTTTTGTGTTTTGTTTTTCGAAAATATCTCTTCTAAAACATTCAGATTGGCACCAGACATTTATAGACACCAAAAATGTCATAATCAGCACCCCCTTTTTTAAGAATTCAAATTTTTGTGTCTTTTTTGTCGGATTTTAGATAATTGAGGAGTGCACCTATTACAACCATAGGATCTTAAATATTAATACATCAAAATGTTCGCAACAGTCTCCTATGCGAGATTCACTTTGGTCCAAGACATCTCCAGTTTCCAAAATATCTTAATCAACCCCCCCCAACCATTTTAAGGTTTCAAATTTTTTTGTATATTTGGTAGGATTTTAGAAAATTGTGGAGTGCACCGACTCTATCCATAGGATCTTAATTATTAATACATCAAAATGTTAGAAGCAATCTCCTCTACAAGATTCAGTTTGGTTCCAAACAATTTTAGTCTTCTAATATGTCATAATCAGCCGCCCCCCTATTTTTAAGAATTAAAATTCTTGTGTTTTATTGGTCGTATTTTAGAAAATTGAAGAGTCCATCGACTCCAACCATAGGATCTTAAATATTAATACATCAAAATGTTTGCAGCAGTGTCCCTGATGTGATTCAGATTGGTCCTAGTTATCTCTAGTCTTCTAAAATGTCTGAATCAGTGCCCACCCCTTTTTTAAGAATTAAAAATTTCGTGTCTTTTTGTTCGGATTTTAGAAAATTGAGGTGTGCATCGACTCCACCCATGGGATATAAAATATTAATACATCAAAATGTTTGCAACAGTCACCTCTACAAGATTCAGTTTGGTTCCAGATATTTCTAGACACCTAAATTGACCTAATCACCACACCCTTTTTATAGAATTCAAATTTTTCGGAAATTTTTATTGGATTTTAGGTAATTGAGGAGTGATATGACTATAACCATGGGGTTTAAATATTAATATATCAAAATGTTAGCAACAGTCTTCTATACAAGATAGAGTTTAATCCCAGACATCTCGACTCTCCTAAAATGTCCTAATCACCCCTCCCCCTTTTAAAGAATTCAAACTTTTCGGACTTATTGCTGGATTTTAGATAATTAAGTAGAGATACGACACCATCCATGGGATCTTAAATATTAATACATGAAACTATTAGCATCAGACTTGTCTACAAGATTCAATTTGGTTCCCGACATCTCTGGTTTCTAAAATGTCCTAATCACCTCAACCCCATTTTTTAGGATTCAAATTTTTGTGTCTTTTTTGTCGGATTTTAGAAAATTGAGGATTGCACTATCTCTAACCATAGAATCTTAAATATTAATGCATCAAAATGTTCGCAAAATTCTCCTCTACAAGATTCAGTTTGATTCAAGACATTTCTGGTCCTCTAAAATGTGCTTATAAACCCCTCTATAAGTAATAAACTTTTGTTGTTTTAAATGATTTTAGTAAACTGAATAGTGTTATGGCTCCAACCAGGGGATCTTAAATATTAAAACATCAAAATGTTCCTACCAGTCTCCTCTACAAGATTCAGTTTGGTGGCAGACCTTTCTTGGCACCTAAAATGTTCTAATCACCATTCCTTTTAAAAATCAATTTTGTGTCTTTTGGATTGTATTATAAAAAATTGAGGACTGTTATGACTGCAACCATGGGATCTTAAATATTAATACATCAAAATGCTCACAAATGTCTCTCCTAAAAGATTCAGTTTGGCTCCAAACATTTCTAAACACAAAAAATGTCTGAATCAGCCATCTTTTTTTAAGAATTCAAATATTTGTGTCTTTTTGGTCGAATTTTACAATATTGAGGAGTGCACAGACTCTACCCATAGGATCTTAAATATTAATACATCAAAAATATCGCAAGAGTCTCGTCTACAAGATTCACCTTTTGGCCAGACATTATAAGACCCCTAAAATGTTTTAATCACCCCCAATATAAAAATCAATTTTGTGTAACTTTGATTGTATTTTAAACAAATTGAGGAGTGTTACGGCTCCATCCATGGGATCTTAAATATTAACAATTCAAAATGTGCGCAACAGACCCTTCTACAAGACTCCGTTTGGACCCACACATTTCTTCTCACCTAAAATATCTTAATCACCCCCATTGTAAAAATCAATTATGTGTCTTTTTCCATGTATTTTAAATCATTGAGGAGTGGTAAGACTCAAACAATGGGATCTTAAATATTAATACATCAAAATGTTTGCAACAGTCTCCTCTACAAGATTTACTTTTTTTCAGACATTTCTAGCCACGTAAAATGCCCTAAGCAGCCACCCCCTTTTTAAAGAATTCAAATTTTGAGTCTTTTTATTCGGATTTTAGATAATTGAGGAGCTCTACAATTTAAACCATGGGGTGTTAAATATTCACACATAAAATTGTTTTCAACAATCTCCTCTACAAGATTCAGTTTTGTCCCAGACATCTCTAGTCACCTAAAATGTCCTAATCAACCCCCCCCCTTTTATAGAATTCAAATGTTTCGGTCTTTTTGGTACATTTGTAGATAATTGACGACTGAAACAAATCCAACCATGGAATCTTAAATAATTATATATAACAATGTTCGCAAAGGTCTCGTCTTCAAGATTCAGTTTGATTAAGACATTTCTTGCCATCTTAAATTTCCTAAGAACCCCTATCTTTAAAGTATTAATTTTTTATATTTTTTATCGGATTTTAGGAAATTGAGGAGTGTTATGACTCCAACCATGGGATCTTAAATATTAATACATCAAAATGTTTGAAAATGTCTCTTCTAAAACATTCAGATTGGCACCAGACATTTATAGACACCAAAAATGTCCGAATCAGCATCAACCTTTTTAAGAATTCAAATTTTTGTGTCTTTTTTGTCGGATTTTAGATAATTGAGGAGTGCACCTATTACAACCATAGGATCTTAAATATTAATACATCAAAATGTTCGCAACAGTCTCCTATGCGAGATTCACTTTGTTCCAAGACATCTCCAGTTTCCAAAATATCTTAATCAACCCCCACAACCATTTTAAGGTTTCAAATTTTTTTGCATATTTGGTAGGATTTTAGAAAATTGTGGAGTGCACCGACTCTATCCATAGGATCTTAAATATTAATACATCAAAATGTTAGAAGCAATCTCCTCTACAAGATTCAGTTTGGTTCTAATCATTTTTAGTCTTCTAATATGTCATAATCAGCCGCCCCCCTATTTTTAAGAATTAAAATTTTTGTGTTTTATTGGTCGTATTTTAGAAAATTGAAGAGTACATCGACTCCAACCACAGGATCTTAAATATTAATACATCAAAATGTTTGCAGCAGTGTCCCTGATGTGATTCAGATTTGTCCTAGTTATCTCTAGTCTTCTAAAATGTCCGAATCAGTCCCCACCCCTTTTTTAAGAATTAAAAATTTCGTGTCTTTTTGTCCGGATTTTAGAAAATTGAGGTGTGCATCGACTCCACCCATGGGATATAAAATATTAATACATCAAAATGTTTGCAACAGTCACCTCTACAAGATTCAATGTGACTCCGGACATTTCTAGCCACTTTAGTTGTCCTAATCAGACCCTGCCCCTTTTTAAGAATTATAATTTTTTGTATATTTGGTAGGATTTTAGAAAATTGTGGAGTGCACCGACTCTATCCATAGGATCTTAAATATTAATACATAAAAATGTTAGAAGCAGTCTCCACTACAAGATTCAGTTTTGTTCCAAACATCTCTAGTCTTCTAAAATGTCATAATCAGCCCCCCATATTATTAAGAATTAAATTTTTTTTATTTTATTGGTCGTATTTTAGAAAATTGGGAAGACCTACGACTAAAGCCATAAGATCATAAATATGAATATATCAAAATCTTCGAAAAATTATCCTCTACAAGACTAAGTTTTGTGCTAGACATTTCTTCACACATAAAATTTCTTGAGCTCCCCTATAAAAATCAATTTTGTGTCTTTTTGATTGTATTTTAAAACATTGAAGAGTCTTATGACTCCAACCATGGTATCTTAAATATTAAAACATAAGAATATTCGCATCAGTCTCATCTATGAGATTCAGTTTGGTCCTAGACATCTCTGGTCTTCTCAAATGTCCGAATCAATCCCCCCATTTTATAAGAATTCAAATTTTTGTGTCTTTTTAGTCGGGTTTTAGAAAATTGAGGAGTGCATCAAAGCCAACCATAGGATCTTAAATATTAATACATCAAAATGTTCGCAGTAGTGACCTCTATGAGATTCAGTTTGGTCATAGGCATCTGAAGTCTTCTAAAATGTCCAAATCAGTCACCCTTTTTTTAAGAATTCAAATTTTTGTTTCTTTTTAGTAATTGAGTATTAGAATTAGAAAATAATTTAGAGTATTAGAAAATTGAAGATTGAATCGATTCCAACCATAGAATCTTAAATATTAATACATCGAAATGTTCGCAACAGTCTCCTCTACAAGATTCAGTTTGGTTCCAGATATTTCTAGCCATGTAAACGACCTAATCACCAACCGCTTTTTTAATAGT
This sequence comes from Latrodectus elegans, assembly GCA_030067965.1. Classification (NCBI taxonomy): domain Eukaryota; kingdom Metazoa; phylum Arthropoda; class Arachnida; order Araneae; family Theridiidae; genus Latrodectus; species Latrodectus elegans. Next base: position 106,708,500 of record CM057811.1, on the reverse strand, counting down.
TCAAATGTTTGTGTCTTTTTAATTGGATTTAAAAAATTGAGGAATGCTATGACTCTAACCATGCGATCTTAAATATTACTACATCAAAAAGTTCGCCATAGTCTCCTTTACAATATTCAATTTGGTCACAGACATCTCTAGTCTCTTAAAATATCCTAATAACCACCCCCTTTTAAGGATTCAAATTTTAGGAACTTTTGGTGGGATTTTACGTAATTCAGGAGTGATACGATGCCAACCATGGGATGTTAAATAGTAATAAATCAAAACGTTTGCAACAGTCTCCTTTAGAAGATTCAGTTTGGTTCCAGACATCTCTAGACTCCTAAAATGTCCTAATCACCACTCCATCTTTTAGAGAATACAAATTTTTCGGTGTTTTCGTTGGATATTAAATAACTGAGTAGAGATACGACTCCAACCATGGGATCTTAAATATTAATAAATCAAAATATATTCGCATCCGTTTCGTGTACAAGATTCAATTCTGTTCCAGACATCTCTAGTGTCAAAAATGTCTTAATCAGCTCCCCCCCTCCTTTTTAGGATTCAAATTTTTGGGTTTTTTTCATCGGATTTTAGAAAATTTAGGAGTGCACCAACAAAGATCTAACCATAAGATCTTAAATAATAATACATCAAAATGTTCGCAAAATTCTCCTTTATAAGATTCAGTTGTGTTCAAGGTATTTTTAGTCCTCTAAAATGTCCTAATACCCTCCCCCCTCTTTAAAAAATTAAAATTGTTTTTTCATCGCATTTTAAGAAATTGCGGAGTATTATGATTCCAAACATGGGATCTTAAATATTAATACATAAAAATATTCGCAATATTCTCCTCTTTAGAATTCAGTTTTAAGCGAGGCATTTCGTGACATCTAAAATGTGCTAATCACCTCCCACTATAAAAGTGAATTTTGTGTCTTTTTGATTGTACTTTAGAAAATTGAGGAGTATTAAGACTCCAACCATGGGATCTTAAATGTTAACACATTAAAATGTGCGAAACAATTTCATCTACAAAATTCAGTTTGGAGCCACACATTTCTTTTCACCCAAAATGTTTTAATCACAACCCTCTTAAAAATCAATTTTGTATATTTTTGATTGTAGTTTAAAACATTGAGGAGTGTTAAGACTCAAACCATGTGATCTTAAATATTAATACATCAAAATATTTGTAACAGTCTCCTGTACAAGATTTACTTTGTTTCCAAACATTTCTGTCCACCTGAAATGACCTAAACAGTCCAACCGTTTTACAGATTTCAAATTTTTGTGTCTTTTTGTTCGGATTTTAGATAATTGATGAGCGCTACAATTTAAACCATGTGATGTTAGATATTAATACATCAAATTGTTTTTAGCAATCACATCTGCAAGATTCATTTTGGTCTCAGACATCTCTAGTCACCTAAAATGTCCTAATCACCCCCCCTGCTATAAAATTTAAATGTTTCGGTCTTTTTGGTTGGATTGTAGATAATTGGCGAGTGAAACGACTACAACCATGGCATCTTAAAACATTATGCATGAAAATGTTTGCAAGAGTCTCGTCTACAAGATTTAGTTTGATTCAAGACATATCTTGTCCTGTGAAATATCCTCATGACGCCTATCTGAAAAGTATTAATTTTTTGTTTTTTTTATCGGATTTCAGGAAATTGAGGAGTGTTATGACTCCAACCATGGGATCTTAAATACTAATACATCATAATGTTCCCAACAGTTACCTGTACAAAATTCAGTTTGGTCCCAGACATCTCTAGTCAATTAAAATGTCAGAATCACCCCAACCCTCTTATAAAAATCAACTATGTGTCTTTTTGGTCGGATTTTAGAAAATTGAGGAGTGCACAGACTCCAAAAATAGGATCTCAAAATTTAATACATGAACATGCTCGCAAAAGTCTCTACTAATAGATTCAGTTTGATTCAAGACATTTCTTATTCTCTGAAATGTCCTAATAACCCCTACATTTAAAGTATTAATTTTTTGTTTTTTATAGGATTTTTAAAAATTGAGGAGTGTTATGATTCCAAACATGGGATCTTCAATGTGAATGCATCAAAATGTTTGCAATAGTTCCATTTCAGGATTCAGTTTAGTTCCAGACGTTTCATACACATAAATGTCCTAATACCCCACCCCCCTATAAAGTTAATTTTGTGTCTTTTTGATTCTATTTTAGAAAATTGAGGAGTGTTATGAATCCAACCATGGAATCTTAAATATTAATACATCAAAATGTTCGCAAATGTCTCTTCTAAAAGATTCAGTTTGGCTCCAGACATTTCTAGACACCAAAAATGTCCGAATCAGCACCCCCTTTTTTAAGAATTCAAATTTTTGTGTCCTTTTGGTCGGATTTTAGAAAATTGTGGAGTGCACCGAATCCAACCATAGGATCTTAAATATTAATACATCAAAATGTTCGCAAGAGACTCCTGTGGAAGATGCACTTTGGTCCCACATATCTCTAGTTTCTAAAATGTTCCAATCTCTCCGCCCCCTCCCCCACATTTTTTAAGGATTCACTCTTTTTTGTCTATTTGGAAGGATTTTAGAAAATTGTGGATTGCACCAACTCTAATCATAGGATCTTAAATATTAATGCATCAATATGTTCGTTACAGTCTCCTCTACAAGATTCTGTTTGGTTCCAAACATCTCTAGACATCTAAAATGTCATAATCAGCCCCCCTATTTATAAGAATTAAAATTTGTGTGTCTTTATTGTCGTATTTTAGAAAATTGAATAGAGCTACGACTCCAACCATAAGATCTTAAATATTAATATATCGAAATGTTCGATGAATTATCATCTACAAGATTCAGTTTGGTGCTAGACATTTCTTGACAATTAAAATTTCCTGAGCACCCCCCTATAAAAATAAATTTTGTGTATTTTGATTGTATTTTAAAAAATAGAGTAATATCTTGACTCCAACCATAGGATCTTAAATATTAATACATCAGAATATTCGCATCAGTCTCCTCTACAAGTGACCTAATCACCCCCCGTTTTATTAAGAATTCAAATTTTTGTATCTTTTTGGTTGGATTTAAAAATTGAGGAATGCTACGACTCTAACCTTGCAATCTTAAATATTACTACATCAAAATGTTCGCAATAGTCTCCTCTACAAGATTGAATTTGGTTAGAAATCTCTATTCTCTTAAAATGTCCTAATAACCACCCCATTTTAAAGAATTCAATATTTTTGGAACTTTTGGTTGGATTTTAGGTAATTCAAGAGTGATACGACTCCAACCATGGGATGTTAAATATTAATACATCAAAATGTTTGCAACAGTCTCCTATACAAGATTCACTTTTGTCCCAGACTTCTCTAGGCTCCTAAAATGTCCTAATCACCACTCACCCTTTTAGAGAATGCAAATTTTTTGGTCTTTTTCGTTGGATATTAGATAATTGATTAGAGATACGACTCCAATCATGGGATCTTAAATATTAACACAACAAAATGTTCGAAATAATGTCCTCTATGAGATTCAATTTGGTTCTAGACACCTCTAGTCCTCTAATATGTCCAAATCAGACCCCTTTTTTATGAATTAAAACTTTCGTGTCTTTTTGGTCGGATTTTAGAATATTGAGGAATGTACCGACTCCAACCATACGATCTTAAATATTAATACATCAAAATGTTCGCAACAGTCTCCTCGACAAGATTGAGTTTGGTGCCAGACATGTTTGGAATCCTAAAATGTCCTAATCTCCCCCCACCCTATAAAAATCAATTTTGTGTCTTATTGATTTTATTTTAGATAGTTGAGGAGTGTTACGACTTAAACAATGAGATCTTAAATATTAATACATCAAAATGTTCGCAATAGTCTCCTCCTCAATATTCAGTTGTGTTCAAGGCATTTCTAGTCCTCTAAAATGTCCTAATTACCTTCCCACCTTCTTTAAAGTATTAAACTTGTTTTTTTTATCGTATTTTAGGAAATTGAGGAGTATTACGATTCCAACCATGGGACCTTAAATAATAATACATCAGAATGTTCGCTACAGACTCCTCTATGAGGCTAAGTTTGGGTCTGGACATCTCTATTCTACTAAAATGTCCAAATCAGTCAACCCCCCTTTTTTAAGAATTAAAATTTTTGTGTCTTTTTGGTCGGAATTTAGAAAATTGAGGTGTGCATCGACTCCAAACATAGGATCTTAATCATTAATACATCAAAATGTTCGCAACAGTCTCCTCTACAAGATTCAGTTTGGTTCCAGACAGTTATAGTCACCTAAATTGACCTAATCACCACCCCCCATTTAAAGAATTCACATTTTTCGGTCTTTTTGGTTGGATTTTAAATAATTGAGTAGAGATACGACTCCAACCATGGGATCTTAAATAATTATGCATCAAAATATTCGCATCAGTGTCGTCTACAAGATTCAGTTTAGTTCCAGACATCTCTAACTTGTAAAATATCCTAATATACTCACCCCCCATTTTTAGGATTCAAATTTTTGTGTCTTTTTAGTAAGATTTTAGAAAATTGAGGAGTGCACCGACTCTAAACATAGGATCTTAAATATTAATTCATGAATTCATATTGCTACAGTCTCCTCTACAAGATTCAGTTTGGTGCCAGACATTTATAGACACAAAAATGTCCGAATCAGCTCCACCATTTTAAGATTTAAAATTTTTGTGTCTTTTTATTCGGATTTTAGAAAATTGAGGTGTGCATCGACTCCAACCAAGGGATCATAAATAATAATACATCAAATTGTTAGCAAAAGTCTCGTTTAAAAGATTCAATGTGACTCCGGACATTTCTAGCCACTTTAGTTGTCCTAATCAGACCCTGCCCCTTTTTTAAGAATTATAATTTTTTTGTCTGTTTCGTCGGATTTTAGAAAATCGAGGAGTGCACCGACTCTAACCATAGGATCTAAAATATTAATACTTAAAAATGTTCGCAACAGTCTCCTTTACAAGATTCAGTTTGGTGACAGACATTTCTTGACCCCTAAAATGTCATAATCACCCCCTATAGAAATCAATTTTGTGTTTTTTGATTGTATTTTAAAAAAATGAGGAGTGTTATCACTCTAACACCATGGGATCTTTAATAATATAAAATCAAAATGTTTGCAAAATTCTCCCTTAAAAGATTCACTTTGACTAAGGACATTTCTAGCCACTTAAATTGTCCTAATCAGCACCCTGCAACATTTTTAAGAATTAAAATTTTTGTGTCTTTTTGGTCAGATTTTAAAAAATTGAGGATTGCACCGACTCTAACCATAGGATCTTAAATATTAATACAACAAAAATATAGCAACACTCTCCTCTACAAGATTCAGTTTTGTGCCAGACATTACTTGAACCCTAAAATGTCCTAATCACCTCCATTATAAAAATAAATTTTGTGGAATTTGGATTGAATTTTAAAAAATTGAGGATTGTTATGACTCCAACCATGGAATCTTAAATATTAATATACCAAAATGTTTGCAACAGTCTCCTCTACAAGAACTTCTTTGTTTCCAGACATTTCTAGCCACATAAAATGACCTAAGCAGCCCCCCCCTCTTTTTTAAGAATTAAAATATTTGTGACTTTTTGTTCGGATTTTAGATAAATGAGGAGCGCTACAATTTAAACCATGTGATGTTAAATATCAATACATCAAATTGTTTGCAACAATCTCTTCGACAAGATTCAGTTTGGTCCCAGGCATCTCTAGTCACATAAAATGTCATAATTAGCCCCCCCCCCATATTTTTAAGAAATAAAATTTTTGTGTCTTTTGAGTCGTATTTTAAAAAATTGAGAAGAGCTACGACTAAACCATAAGATCTTAAATATTAATATATCAAAATGTTCGAAAAAGTATCCTCTACAAGATTCAGTTTTGTTCTAGACATTTCTTCACTCTTAAAATTTCTTGCGCACCATCCTATAAAAATCAATATTGTGTCTTTTTGATTGTATTTTAAAAAATTGAGGAGTCTTATGACTCCAACCATGGGATCTTAAATATTAATACATCAGAATATTCGGAACAGCCTCCTCTACTAGATGCAGATTGGTTCTAAACATCTCTGGTCTTCTAAAATGTCCAAATCAGTCCCCCCCCCCTTTTTAAGAATTCAAATTTTGTGTCGTTTTAGTCGGATTTTCGAAAATTTAGGATTGAATCTACTCCAACGATAGAATAATAAATATTCATAAAACAAAATGTTCGCAACTGTCTCGTCTCCAAGATTGAGTTTTCTGCTAGACATTTTTTGACACATAAAATGCCCTAATCTCGCCCCCCCCTATAAAAATCAATTTTGTGCTAATTTTTGTTTTATTTTATAAAATTGAGGAGTGTTAAGACTGCAACCATGTGATCTTAAATGTTATTACTTCAAAATGTTCGCAACAGTCTCCTCTATAACATACAGTTGTGTTCAAAACATTTCTAGTCCTCTAAAATATCCTAATAAAAAGTATTAAACCTCTTTAAAGTATTAAACTTGTTTTTTATCAAATTTTATTAAATTGAGGACTATTATGATTCCAACCATGGGATCTTAAATATTAATACATCAGAATATTCGCAATACTCTCCTCTACAAGAAACTGTTTGGTTCCAGACATCTGTAGTCTTCTAAAATATTTTGTCACACCCCCTTTTTTAAGAATTCAAATTTTTGAGTCTTTTTGGTCAGATTTCAGATAATTGAGGAGTGTTACTACTCAAACCATGAAATCTTCAATATTAATACATCAAATTGTTTGCAACATTCTCCTCTAAAAGTTTCAATTTGCTGCCAGACATTTCTTGACACAAAAAACGTCCTGAGCAACCCCCTATAAAAATACAATTTGTGTCATTTTGATTGTATTTTAAAAACTGAGAAGGGTTAAGCCTTCAACCATGAGATCTTAAATATTAATACATCAAAATGTTCGCAACTGTGTCCTCTACAAGATTTAGTTTTATTCCAGATATTCCTAGGTACCTTAAATGACCTAATCACCCATCACCTCCTTTTAAATAATTCAAATTTTCCTTTATTTTTGGTTGGATTTACATAATTGAGGAGTTATACGACCACAACCATACGATCTTTAATATTAATACATCAAAATGTTTGCATCAGTGTCCTCTAAAAGATTCAATTTGCTTCCAGACATCTCCAGTCTTCTAAAATATCCTAATCACCCTTAAACCATTTTTAAGAATTCAAACTTTTGTGTCTTTTGTTCGGATTTTAGAAAATTGATTACCAAATTGACAGACATCTCCAGGCTTTTAAAATGTCCTAATCACCCCCACACCTTTTTAAAAATTCAAATTTTTGTGTCTTTTTTGTCGGATTTTAGAAAATTGAGGAGTGCACCTACTCCAACCGCAGGATCTTAAATATTAATACATCAAAATATTCGAAACAGTCTCTTGTACAAGATGTAGTTTTGTTCAAGACATTTCTAGTCCTCTAAAATGTCCTAATAACCACACCTCCAATCTTTTAAGTATTAAATTTGTTTATCTGTCGTATTTTAGAAAACTGAGGAGTGTTACGACTCCATACATGGGATCTTAAATATTATTACATCAAAATATGCGCAACAGTCTCCTCTACAATATTCAGTTTGGAGTTAGAGATTTCTTTTCACATAAAATGTCCTAATCACCCCAACCCTCTTATAAAAATCAACTATGTGTCTTTTTGGTCGGATTTTAGAAAATTGAGGAGTGCTCAGACTCCAAAAATAGGATCTCAAAATTTAATACATGAACATGCTCGCAAAAGTCTCTACTAAGAGATTCAGTTTGATTCCAGACATTTCTGGCCCTCTAAAATGTCCTAATAACTCCCCTCTTTAAAGTATTAATTATTTGTTTTTTAATTGGATTTTATGAAATTGAGGTGTGTTATGATTCCAATCATGGGATCTGCAATATCAATTCATCAAAATGTTTACAATAGTTCCATTTCAGGATTCAGTTTAGTTCCAGACGTTTCATACACATAAATGTCCTAATACCCCACCCCCCTATAAAGTTAATTTTGTGTCTTTTTGATTCTATTTTAGAAAATTGAGGAGTGTTATTAATCCAACCATGGAATCTTAAATATTAATACATCAAAATGTTCGCAAATGTCTCTTCTAAAAGATTCAGTTTGGCTCCAGACATTTCCAGACACCAAAAATGTCCGAATCAGCACCCCCTTTTTTAAGAATTCAAATTTTTGTGTCCTTTTGGTCGGATTTTAGAAAATTGTGGAGTGCACCGAATCCAACCATAGGATCTTAAATATTAATACATCAAAATGTTCGCAAGAGACTCCTGTGGAAGATGCACTTTGGTCCCACATATCTCTAGTTTCTAAAATGTTCCAATCTCTCCGCCCCCTCCCTTACATTTTTTAAGGATTCACTCTTTTTTGTCTATTTGGAAGGATTTTAGAAAATTGTGGATTGCACCAACTCTAATCATAGGATCTTAAATATTAATGCATCAATATGTTCGTTACAGTCTCCTCTACAAGATTCTGTTTGGTTCCAAACATCTCTAGACATCTAAAATGTCATAATCAGCCCCCCTATTTATAAGAAATAAAATTTTTGTGTCTTTTGAGTCGTATTTTAAAAAATTGAATAGAGCTACGACTAAACCATAAGATCTTAAAAATTAATATATCGAAATGTTCGATGAATTATCATCTACAAGATTCAGTTTGGTGCTAGACATTTCTTGACAATTAAAATTTCCTGAGCACCCCCCTATAAAAATAAATTTTGTGTATTTTGATTGTATTTTAAAAAATAGAGTAATATCTTGACTCCAACCATAGGATCTTAAATATTAATACATCAGAATATTCGCATCAGTCTCCTCTACAAGTGACCTAATCACCCCCCGTTTTATTAAGAATTCAAATTTTTGTATCTTTTTGGTTGGATTTAAAAATTGAGGAATGCTACGACTCTAACCTTGCAATCTTAAATATTACTACATCAAAATGTTCGCAATAGTCTCCTCTACAAGATTGAATTTGGTTAGAAATCTCTATTCTCTTAAAATGTCCTAATAACCACCCCATTTTAAAGAATTCAATATTTTTGGAACTTTTGGTTGGATTTTAGGTAATTCAAGAGTGATACGACTCCAACCATGGGATGTTAAATATTAATACATCAAAATGTTTGCAACAGTCTCCTATACAAGATTCACTTTTGTCCCAGACTTCTCTAGGCTCCTAAAATGTCCTAATCACCACTCACCCTTTTAGAGAATGCAAATTTTTTGGTCTTTTTCGTTGGATATTAGATAATTGATTAGAGATACGACTCCAATCATGGGATCTTAAATATTAACACAACAAAATGTTCGAAATAATGTCCTCTATGAGATTCAATTTGGTTCTAGACACCTCTAGTCCTCTAATATGTCCAAATCAGACCCCTTTTTTATGAATTAAAACTTTCGTGTCTTTTTGGTCGGATTTTAGAATATTGAGGAATGTACCGACTCCAACCATACGATCTTAAATATTAATACATCAAAATGTTCGCAACAGTCTCCTCGACAAGATTGAGTTTGGTGCCAGACATGTTTGGAATCCTAAAATGTCCTAATCTCCCCCCACCCTATAAAAATCAATTTTGTGTCTTATTGATTTTATTTTAGATAGTTGAGGAGTGTTACGACTTAAACAATGAGATCTTAAATATTAATACATCAAAATGTTCGCAATAGTCTCCTCCTCAATATTCAGTTGTGTTCAAGGCATTTCTAGTCCTCTAAAATGTCCTAATTACCTTCCCACCTTCTTTAAAGTATTAAACTTGTTTTTTTTATCGTATTTTAGGAAATTGAGGAGTATTACGATTCCAACCATGGGACCTTAAATAATAATACATCAGAATGTTCGCTACAGACTCCTCTATGAGGCTAAGTTTGGGTCTGGACATCTCTATTCTACTAAAATGTCCAAATCAGTCAACCCCCCTTTTTTAAGAATTAAAATTTTTGTGTCTTTTTGGTCGGAATTTAGAAAATTGAGGTGTGCATCGACTCCAAACATAGGATCTTAATCATTAATACATCAAAATGTTCGCAACAGTCTCCTCTACAAGATTCAGTTTGGTTCCAGACAGTTATAGTCACCTAAATTGACCTAATCACCACCCCCCATTTAAAGAATTCACATTTTTCGGTCTTTTTGGTTGGATTTTAAATAATTGAGTAGAGATACGACTCCAACCATGGGATCTTAAATAATTATGCATCAAAATATTCGCATCAGTGTCGTCTACAAGATTCAGTTTAGTTCCAGACATCTCTAACTTGTAAAATATCCTAATATACTCACCCCCCATTTTTAGGATTCAAATTTTTGTGTCTTTTTAGTAAGATTTTAGAAAATTGAGGAGTGCACCGACTCTAAACATAGGATCTTAAATATTAATTCATGAATTCATATTGCTACAGTCTCCTCTACAAGATTCAGTTTGGTGCCAGACATTTATAGACACAAAAATGTCCGAATCAGCTCCACCATTTTAAGATTTAAAATTTTTGTGTCTTTTTATTCGGATTTTAGAAAATTGAGGTGTGCATCGACTCCAACCAAGGGATCATAAATAATAATACATCAAATTGTTAGCAAAAGTCTCGTTTAAAAGATTCAATGTGACTCCGGACATTTCTAGCCACTTTAGTTGTCCTAATCAGACCCTGCCCCTTTTTTAAGAATTATAATTTTTTTGTCTGTTTCGTCGGATTTTAGAAAATCGAGGAGTGCACCGACTCTAACCATAGGATCTAAAATATTAATACTTAAAAATGTTCGCAACAGTCTCCTTTACAAGATTCAGTTTGGTGACAGACATTTCTTGACCCCTAAAATGTCATAATCACCCCCTATAGAAATCAATTTTGTGTTTTTTGATTGTATTTTAAAAAAATGAGGAGTGTTATCACTCTAACACCATGGGATCTTTAATAATATAAAATCAAAATGTTTGCAAAATTCTCCCTTAAAAGATTCACTTTGACTAAGGACATTTCTAGCCACTTAAATTGTCCTAATCAGCACCCTGCAACATTTTTAAGAATTAAAATTTTTGTGTCTTTTTGGTCAGATTTTAAAAAATTGAGGATTGCACCGACTCTAACCATAGGATCTTAAATATTAATACAACAAAAATATAGCAACACTCTCCTCTACAAGATTCAGTTTTGTGCCAGACATTACTTGAACCCTAAAATGTCCTAATCACCTCCATTATAAAAATAAATTTTGTGGAATTTGGATTGAATTTTAAAAAATTGAGGATTGTTATGACTCCAACCATGGAATCTTAAATATTAATATACCAAAATGTTTGCAACAGTCTCCTCTACAAGAACTTCTTTGTTTCCAGACATTTCTAGCCACATAAAATGACCTAAGCAGCCCCCCCCTCTTTTTTAAGAATTAAAATATTTGTGACTTTTTGTTCGGATTTTAGATAAATGAGGAGCGCTACAATTTAAACCATGTGATGTTAAATATCAATACATCAAATTGTTTGCAACAATCTCCTCTACAAGATTCAGTTTGGTCCCAGACATCTCTAGTCACATAAAATGCCATAATTAGCCATCCCATATTTTTAAGATTTAAAATATTTTTGTCTTTTGGGTCGTCTTTTAAAAAAATTGAGAATTGCTACGACTAAACCATAAGATCTTAAATATTAATATATCAAAATGTTCGAAAAAGTATCCTCTACAAGATTCAGTTTTGTTCTAGACATTTCTTCACTCTTAAAATTTCTTGCGCACCATCCTATAAAAATCAATATTGTGTCTTTTTGATTGTATTTTAAAAAATTGAGGAGTCTTATGACTCCAACCATGGGATCTTAAATATTAATACATCAGAATATTCGGAACAGCCTCCTCTACTAGATGCAGATTGGTTCTAAACATCTCTGGTCTTCTAAAATGTCCAAATCAGTCCCCCCCCCTTTTTAAGAATTCAAATTTTTGTGTCTTTTTAGTCGGATTTTCGAAAATTTAGGATTGAATCTACTCCAACCATAGAATCATAAATATTCATACATCAAAATGTTCGCAACTGTCTCGTCTCCAAGATTGAGTTTTCTGCTAGACATTTTTTGACACATAAAATGCCCTAATCTCGCCCCCCCTATAAAAATCAATTTTGTGCATTTTTTGTTTTATTTTATAAAATTGAGGAGTGTTAAGACTGCAACCATGTGATCTTAAATGTTATTACTTCAAAATGTTCGCAACAGTCTCCTCTATAACATACAGTTGTGTTCAAAACATTTCTAGTCCTCTAAAATATCCTAATAAAAAGTATTAAACCTCTTTAAAGTATTAAACTTGTTTTTTATCAAATTTTATTAAATTGAGGACTATTATGATTCCAACCATGGGATCTTAAATATTAATACATCAGAATATTCGCAATACTCTCCTCTACAAGAAACTGTTTGGTTCCAGACATCTGTAGTCTTCTAAAATATTTTGTCACACCCCCTTTTTTAAGAATTCAAATTTTTGAGTCTTTTTGGTCAGATTTCAGATAATTGAGGAGTGTTACTACTCAAACCATGAAATCTTCAATATTAATACATCAAATTGTTTGCAACATTCTCCTCTAAAAGATTCAATTTGCTGCCAGACATTTCTTGACACAAAAAACGTCCTGAGCAACCCCCTATAAAAATACATTTTGTGTCATTTTGATTGTATTTTAAAAACTGAGAAGGGTTAAGCCTTCAACCATGAGATCTTAAATATTAATACATCAAAATGTTCGCAACTGTGTCCTCTACAAGATTTAGTTTTATTCCAGATATTCCTAGGTACCTTAAATGACCTAATCACCCATCACCTCCTTTTAAATAATTCAAATTTTCCTTTATTTTTGGTTGGATTTACATAATTGAGGAGTTATACGACCACAACCATACGATCTTTAATATTAATACATCAAAATGTTTGCATCAGTGTCCTCTAAAAGATTCAATTTGCTTCCAGACATCTCCAGTCTTCTAAAATATCCTAATCACCCTTAAACCATTTTTAAGAATTCAAACTTTTGTGTCTTTTGTTCGGATTTTAGAAAATTGATTACCAAATTGACAGACATCTCCAGGCTTTTAAAATGTCCTAATCACCCCCACACCTTTTTTAAAAATTCAAATTTTTGTGTCTTTTTTGTCGGATTTTAGAAAATTGAGGAGTGCACCTACTCCAACCGCAGGATCTTAAATATTAATACATCAAAATATTCGAAACAGTCTCTTGTACAAGATGTAGTTTTGTTCAAGACATTTCTAGTCCTCTAAAATGTCCTAATAACCACACCTCCAATCTTTTAAGTATTAAATTTGTTTATCTGTCGTATTTTAGAAAACTGAGGAGTGTTACGACTCCATACATGGGATCTTAAATATTATTACATCAAAATATGCGCAACAGTCTCCTCTACAATATTCAGTTTGGAGTTAGAGATTTCTTTTCACATAAAATGTCCTAATCACCCCAACCCTCTTATAAAAATCAACTATGTGTCTTTTTGGTCGGATTTTAGAAAATTGAGGAGTGCTCAGACTCCAAAAATAGGATCTCAAAATTTAATACATGAACATGCTCGCAAAAGTCTCTACTAAGAGATTCAGTTTGATTCCAGACATTTCTGGCCCTCTAAAATGTCCTAATAACTCCCCTCTTTAAAGTATTAATTATTTGTTTTTTAATTGGATTTTATGAAATTGAGGTGTGTTATGATTCCAATCATGGGATCTGCAATATCAATTCATCAAAATGTTTACAATAGTTCCATTTCAGGATTCAGTTTAGTTCCAGACGTTTCATACACATAAATGTCCTAATACCCCACCCCCCTATAAAGTTAATTTTGTGTCTTTTTGATTCTATTTTAGAAAATTGAGGAGTGTTATTAATCCAACCATGGAATCTTAAATATTAATACATCAAAATGTTCGCAAATGTCTCTTCTAAAAGATTCAGTTTGGCTCCAGACATTTCTAGACACCAAAAATGTCCGAATCAGCACCCCCTTTTTTAAGAATTCAAATTTTTGTGTCCTTTTGGTCGGATTTTAGAAAATTGTGGAGTGCACCGAATCCAACCATAGGATCTTAAATATTAATACATCAAAATGTTCGCAAGAGACTCCTGTGGAAGATGCACTTTGGTCCCACATATCTCTAGTTTCTAAAATGTTCCAATCTCTCCGCCCCCTCCCCCACATTTTTTAAGGATTCACTCTTTTTTGTCTATTTGGAAGGATTTTAGAAAATTGTGGATTGCACCAACTCTAATCATAGGATCTTAAATATTAATGCATCAATATGTTCGTTACAGTCTCCTCTACAAGATTCTGTTTGGTTCCAAACATCTCTAGACATCTAAAATGTCATAATCAGCCCCCCTATTTATAAGAATTAAAATTTGTGTGTCTTTATTGTCGTATTTTAAAAAATTGAATAGAGCTACGACTAAACCATAAGATCTTAAATATTAATATATCGAAATTTTCGATGAATTATCATCTACAAGATTAAGTTTGGTGCTAGACATTTCTTGACAATTAAAATTTCCTGAGCACCCCCCTATAAAAATAAATTTTGTGTATTTTGATTGTATTTTAAAAATAGAGTAATATCTTGACTCCAACCATAGGATCTTAAATATTAATACATCAGAATATTCGCATCAGTCTCCTCTACAAGTGACCTAATCACCCCCCGTTTTATTAAGAATTCAAATTTTTGTATCTTTTTGGTTGGATTTAAAAATTGAGGAATGCTACGACTCTAACCTTGCAATCTTAAATATTACTACATCAAAATGTTCGCAATAGTCTCCTCTACAAGATTGAATTTGGTTAGAAATCTCTATTCTCTTAAAATGTCCTAATAACCACCCCATTTTAAAGAATTCAATATTTTTGGAACTTTTGGTTGGATTTTAGGTAATTCAAGAGTGATACGACTCCAACCATGGGATGTTAAATATTAATACATCAAAATGTTTGCAACAGTCTCCTATACAAGATTCACTTTTGTCCCAGACTTCTCTAGGCTCCTAAAATGTCCTAATCACCACTCACCCTTTTAGAGAATGCAAATTTTTTGGTCTTTTTCGTTGGATATTAGATAATTGATTAGAGATACGACTCCAATCATGGGATCTTAAATATTAACACAACAAAATGTTCGAAATAATGTCCTCTATGAGATTCAATTTGGTTCTAGACACCTCTAGTCCTCTAATATGTCCAAATCAGACCCCTTTTTTATGAATTAAAACTTTCGTGTCTTTTTGGTCGGATTTTAGAATATTGAGGAATGTACCGACTCCAACCATACGATCTTAAATATTAATACATCAAAATGTTCGCAACAGTCTCCTCGACAAGATTGAGTTTGGTGCCAGACATGTTTGGAATCCTAAAATGTCCTAATCTCCCCCCACCCTATAAAAATCAATTTTGTGTCTTATTGATTTTATTTTAGATAGTTGAGGAGTGTTACGACTTAAACAATGAGATCTTAAATATTAATACATCAAAATGTTCGCAATAGTCTCCTCCTCAATATTCAGTTGTGTTCAAGGCATTTCTAGTCCTCTAAAATGTCCTAATTACCTTCCCACCTTCTTTAAAGTATTAAACCTTTTTTTTATCGTATTTTAGGAAATTGAGGAGTATTACGATTCCAACCATGGGACCTTAAATAATAATACATCAGAATGTTCGCTACAGACTCCTCTATGAGGCTAAGTTTGGGTCTGGACATCTCTATTCTACTAAAATGTCCAAATCAGTCAACCCCCCTTTTTTAAGAATTAAAATTTTTGTGTCTTTTTGGTCGGAATTTAGAAAATTGAGGTGTGCATCGACTCCAAACATAGGATCTTAATCATTAATACATCAAAATGTTCGCAACAGTCTCCTCTACAAGATTCAGTTTGGTTCCAGACAGTTATAGTCACCTAAATTGACCTAATCACCACCCCCCATTTAAAGAATTCACATTTTTCGGTCTTTTTGGTTGGATTTTAAATAATTGAGTAGAGATACGACTCCAACCATGGGATCTTAAATAATTATACATCAAAATATTCGCATCAGTGTCGTCTACAAGATTCAGTTTAGTTCCAGACATCTCTAACTTGTAAAATATCCTAATATACTCACCCCCCATTTTTTAGGATTCAAATTTTTGTGTCTTTTTAGTAAGATTTTAGAAAATTGAGGAGTGCACCGACTCTAAACATAGGATCTTAAATATTAATTCATGAATTCATATTGCTACAGTCTCCTCTACAAGATTCAGTTTGGTGCCAGACATTTATAGACACAAAAAATGTCCGAATCAGCTCCACCATTTTAAGATTTAAAATTTTTGTGTCTTTTTATTCGGATTTTAGAAAATTGGGGTGTGCATCGACTCCAACCAAGGGATCATAAATAATAATACATCAAATTGTTAGCAAAAGTCTCGTTTAAAAGATTCAATGTGACTCCGGACATTTCTAGCCACTTTAGTTGTCCTAATCAGACCCTGCCCCTTTTTTAAGAATTATAATTTTTTTGTCTGTTTCGTCGGATTTTAGAAAATCGAGGAGTGCACCGACTCTAACCATAGGATCTAAAATATTAATACTTAAAAATGTTCGCAACAGTCTCCTTTACAAGATTCAGTTTGGTGACAGACATTTCTTGACCCCTAAAATGTCATAATCACCCCCTATAGAAATCAATTTTGTGTTTTTTGATTGTATTTTAAAAAAATGAGGAGTGTTATCACTCTAACACCATGGGATCTTTAATAATATAAAATCAAAATGTTTGCAAAATTCTCCCTTAAAAGATTCACTTTGACTAAGGACATTTCTAGCCACTTAAATTGTCCTAATCAGCACCCTGCAACATTTTTAAGAATTAAAATTTTTGTGTCTTTTTGGTCAGATTTTAAAAAATTGAGGATTGCACCGACTCTAACCATAGGATCTTAAATATTAATACAACAAAAATATCGCAACACTCTCCTCTACAAGATTCAGTTTTGTGCCAGACATTACTTGAACCCTAAAATGTCCTAATCACCTCCATTATAAAAATAAATTTTGTGGAATTTGGATTGAATTTTAAAAAATTGAGGATTGTTATGACTCCAACCATGGAATCTTAAATATTAATATACCAAAATGTTTGCAACAGTCTCCTCTACAAGAATTTCTTTGTTTCCAGACATTTCTAGCCACATAAAATGACCTAAGCAGCCCCCCCTCTTTTTTAAGAATTCAAATATTTGTGACTTTTTGTTCGGATTTTAGATAAATGAGGAGCGCTACAATTTAAACCATGTGATGTTAAATATCAATACATCAAATTGTTTGCAACAATCTCTTCGACAAGATTCAGTTTGGTCCCAGGCATCTCTAGTCACATAAAATGTCATAATTAGCCCCCCCCCATATTTTTAAGAAATAAAATTTTTGTGTCTTTTGAGTCGTATTTTAAAAAATTGAGAAGAGCTACGACTAAACCATAAGATCTTAAATATTAATATATCAAAATGTTCGAAAAAGTATCCTCTACAAGATTCAGTTTTGTTCTAGACATTTCTTCACTCTTAAAATTTCTTGCGCACCATCCTATAAAAATCAATATTGTGTCTTTTTGATTGTATTTTAAAAAATTGAGGAGTCTTATGACTCCAACCATGGGATCTTAAATATTAATACATCAGAATATTCGGAACAGCCTCCTCTACTAGATGCAGATTGGTTCTAAACATCTCTGGTCTTCTAAAATGTCCAAATCAGTCCCCCCCCCTTTTTAAGAATTCAAATTTTTGTGTCTTTTTAGTCGGATTTTCGAAAATTTAGGATTGAATCTACTCCAACCATAGAATCATAAATATTCATACATCAAAATGTTCGCAACTGTCTCGTCTCCAAGATTGAGTTTTCTGCTAGACATTTTTTGACACATAAAATGCCCTAATCTCGCCCCCCCTATAAAAATCAATTTTGTGCATTTTTTGTTTTATTTTATAAAATTGAGGAGTGTTAAGACTGCAACCATGTGATCTTAAATGTTATTACTTCAAAATGTTCGCAACAGTCTCCTCTATAACATACAGTTGTGTTCAAAACATTTCTAGTCCTCTAAAATATCCTAATAAAAAGTATTAAACCTCTTTAAAGTATTAAACTTGTTTTTTATCAAATTTTATTAAATTGAGGACTATTATGATTCCAACCATGGGATCTTAAATATTAATACATCAGAATATTCGCAATACTCTCCTCTACAAGAAACTGTTTGGTTCCAGACATCTGTAGTCTTCTAAAATATTTTGTCACACCCCCTTTTTTAAGAATTCAAATTTTTGAGTCTTTTTGGTCAGATTTCAGATAATTGAGGAGTGTTACTACTCAAACCATGAGATCTTCAATATTAATACATCAAATTGTTTGCAACATTCTCCTCTAAAAGATTCAATTTGCTGCCAGACATTTCTTGACACAAAAAACGTCCTGAGCAACCCCTTATAAAAATACATTTTGTGTCATTTTGATTGTATTTTAAAAACTGAGAAGGGTTAAGCCTTCAACCATGAGATCTTAAATATTAATACATCAAAATGTTCGCAACTGTGTCCTCTACAAGATTTAGTTTTATTCCAGATATTCCTAGGTTCCTTAAATGACCTAATCACCCATCACCTCCTTTTAAATAATTCAAATTTTCCTTTATTTTTGGTTGGATTTACATAATTTAGGAGTTATACGACCACAACCATAAGATCTTTAATATTAATACATCAAAATGTTTGCATCAGTGTCCTCTAAAAGATTCAATTTGCTTCCAGACATCTCCAGTCTTCTAAAATATCCTAATCACCCTTAAACCATTTTTAAGGATTCAAACTTTTGTGTCTTTTGTTCGGA
This sequence comes from Latrodectus elegans, assembly GCA_030067965.1. Classification (NCBI taxonomy): domain Eukaryota; kingdom Metazoa; phylum Arthropoda; class Arachnida; order Araneae; family Theridiidae; genus Latrodectus; species Latrodectus elegans. Next base: position 106,689,503 of record CM057811.1, on the reverse strand, counting down.
TTTTAGAAAATTGATTACCAAATTGACAGACATCTCCAGGCTTTTAAAATGTCCTAATCACCCCCACACCTTTTTTAAAAATTCAAATTTTTGTGTCTTTTTTGTCGGATTTTAGAAAATTGAGGAGTGCACCTACTCCAACCGCAGGATCTTAAATATTAATACATCAAAATATTTGAAACAGTCTCCTGTACAAGATGTAGTTTTGTTCAAGACATTTCTAGTCCTCTAAAATGTCCTAATAACCACACCTCCAATGTTTTAAGTATTAAATTTGTTTATCTGTCGTATTTTAGAAAATTGAGGAGTGTTACGACTCCATACATGGGATCGTAAATATTATTACATCAAAATAAGCGCAACAGTCTCCTCTACAATATTCAAATTGGAGTTAGAGATTTCTTTTCACATAAAATGTCCTTATCACCCCAACCCTCTTATAAAAATCAATTATGTGTCTTTTTGGTCGGATTTTAGAAAATTGAGAAGTGCTCAGACTCCAAAAATAGGATCTCAAAATTTAATACATGAACATGCTCGCAAAAGTCTCTACTAAGAGATTCAGTTTGATTCCAGACATTTCTGGCCCTCTAAAATGTCCTAATAACCCCCTCTTTAAAGTATTAATTATTTGTTTTTTAATTGGATTTTATGAAATTGAGGTGTGTTATGATTCCAATCATGGGATCTGCAATATCAATTCATCAAAATGTTTACAATAGTCTCCTCATAAGGATTCAATTTTTTACCAGATATTTCTTGACACCAAAACTGTTCTAATACCCCCTATAAAAGTGAATTTTGTGTCTTTTTGACTCTCTTCTAGAAAATTGAGGAGTGTTATGACTTCAATAACGGTGTCTTAAATATTAATACATCAAAATATTCGCAAAAGTCTCTTCTAAAAGATATAGCTTTGCTCCAGGCATTCCATGACACCTAAAATTTCCGAAAGAGCACCCACCCTTTTTTTAAGAATTAAACTTTTTCTGTCTTTTTGATCGCTTTTTATAAAATTGAGGAGTGTTATGACTACAACCATAAGATCTTAAATATTAATACATCAAAATGTTCGCACTAATCTAATCTACAAGATTTAAATTGGCTCCAGACATTTCTAGTCACCTAAAATGACGTAATCACGCCCCTATCTTTTTTTAAGAATTCAAATTTTTGTGTCATTTTTGTTGGATTTTATAAAATTTAGTAATGCTATAACTCCAACCATCCAATCTCAAATATTAATACATCAAAATGTTCATAACTGTATCCTCTATGAGATTCGATTTGGTTCTAGACATTTCTAGCCTTCTAAAATGTCCGAATCAGCCCCCCCCTCTTTTTTTAAGAATTCAAATTTTTGTGTCTTTTGGGTCGGATTTTAGATAATTGAGGAGTGCACTGACTCCAACCATAGCATCTTAAATGTTAATGCATCAAAATGTTTGCAAAAATTTCCTCTACTAGATTTAGTTTGCCTTCTGATAATTCTTGACACCTAAAAGGACCTAATCAAATCCCCCCCCCATTTTTTGAAAAATTAAAATTTTTTGTTTGAATTTTACAGAATTGAGAAGTGATACGGCTGCAAACATGAGATCTAATATATTATGTATATAAAAGTGTGCATCAGAGTTCTCTACAAGATTCAATTTGGATCTAGACATCTCTAGCTTCTAAAATGTCATAATCAGACCCCCACCCTTTTCTAAGATTCAAATTTTTTGTCTTTGCGGTCAGATTTTAGAAAACTGAGGAGTGCACCGATTCTATCCATAGGATCTGAAATATTAATGCAACAAAATTTCCGCAACAGTCTCCTGTACAAAATTTAGTTTTGTTCAAAACATTTCTAGATCTTTAAATTTTCCTACTAACTCCACCCACTCTTTCAAAATATGAAATTTGTTTTTTAATCGTATTTTAGATAATTGAAAAATATAATGATTCCAAGCATGGGATCTTAGATAATAATTCATCAAAATGCTTACTATAGTCTCAAATTCAGAATTCAGTTTCGTTCCAGACATTTCTTGACAGCTAAAATGTGCCCTACATGTAAAATGAGTGGTAATCACCTCCCACTATAAAACTGAATTTTGTGTCTTTTTTTTGTATTTTAGAAAATTGAAGATGGTTATGACTCCATCCATGGGATCCTAAATATGAACACATCCAAATGTTCGCTACAGTCTCTTCTACAAAATATAGTTTGGCTCCAGGCATTTCTAGTCACCTAAATTAGCTTAATCACGCCCTATCATTTTTAAGAATTCAAATTTTTTTTTCTTAATGTTTTTATTTAAGAAAATTGAGGAGTGCACCGACTCTAACCATAGGATCTTAAATATTAATACATCAATATGTTCGCAACATTCACCTCGACAAGGTTCAATTTGGATACAGACGTTTCTAGATATCTAAAATGTCCTAATCAACCCCAAACCCTTTTTAAGAATTCAAATTTTTGTGTCTTTTTGTTCGGATTTTAGATAATTGAGGAGTACTACAACTTAAACCATGGGATGTTAGATGTTAATACATCAAATTGTTTGCAATAGTCTCCACTACAAGATTCAGTTTGGTTCCAGACATTTCTTGACACGTAAAATGACGTAATGACGCCCCCTCTCTATTTTTTAAGAATTAAAATTGTTTTGTCTTTTTGGTTGGATTTTAGAAAATGGAAGACTGTTACGACTCCAACCATGGGATCTTAAATATTAATACATCAAAATGTTTGAAACAGTCTCCTCTAAAGTATCTGGTTTGGATCCAGATATTTTTCGTCACCTAAAATGATGCAATCATGCCCCCCTTCCTTTTTAAAAATTCAAATTTTTAGGTCTTTTTGGTTAGATTTTCGATAATTGATACGATTCCAACCTTATGATATTAAATATTAATGCATCAAAATATTCGCATCATTGTCCTCTACAAGATACAATTTGGATCCAGACATTTCTAGCTTTTAAATGTTCTAATCTGCCCCCCCCCAGTTATTTTAAGGAATCAAATTTTTGTGTCTCTTTGGTCGGAGTTTAGAAAATTGAGGAGTGCATCGATTCTAACCATACGATCTTAAATATTCATACATCAAATTTTCGCAACAGTATCCTGTAGTAGATTGAGTTTTCTTCAAAACTTTTCTAGGCTTGTAAGTTGTCCTAATAGCCCTCAATCTTTCAAATATTATTCTTATCTTTTTATCGTATTTCAAAAAATTAAGGAGTGTTATGACTCCAACCATGGGATCTTAAATATTAATAAATCAAAATGTTAGCAGCAATCTCCTCTACAGTATTTAATTTTGCTTCAGACATTTCTACAGACCTAAGTTGAGCTAATCACGCCACTCCTCTTTTTAAAGAGTTCAAATTTTTGTGTCATTTTGTTTGGATTTAAAAAATTGAGGAGAGTTTTATTCCAATGATGGAATCTTAAATATTAATTCATCAAAATGTTTACAATTATATCCTCTTCAGAATTCTGTTTAGTTCCAGACATTTCTTGACATGTAAAATGCGTTAATCACCTCCCACTATAAAAGTGAATTTTGAGTCTTTTTGATTGTATTTTAGAAAATTGAGGAGTGTTATGACTCCAACCACGGGATCTTAAATATTAATACATCAAAAGGTTTGCAACTGTCTTTTCTACAATATTCAGTTTGGCTCCAGACATTTCTAGAAACTTAAAATGAGCTAATCTAAAACCCTCTTTATAAAAAAATTCAAATTTTTGTGTCTTTTTGTTTGGATTTCAGAAAGTTGAGAAGTCTTAGACTCCAACCATGGAATTTTAAATATTAATACTTCAAAATGTTTGCAGCATTTACCTCTACAAGATTCAGTTTGGTTCAAGACACCTCTAGTCTTCTAAAATATCCTAATGAGCCCCCCCTCTTTTTTTTAAGAATTTATATTTTTGTGTCCTTTTGTTCGGATTTTAGATAATTGAGGAGTGCTACAACTTAAACCACGGGATGTTAAATGTTAATACATCACATTGTTTGCAACAGTCTCCTCTACCAGATTAAGTTTGGTGCCAGACATTCCTTGACACCTAAAATGTTCTCAGCACACCCCTATAAAAATCAATTTTGTGTCTTTTTGATTCCATTTTAGAAAATTGAGGTATATTATGATTCCAACCATGGGATCTTAAATATTAAATCCTCAAAATGTATACAATAATCTCCTCTTCAGAATTCAGTTCAGTTCCAGACATTTCTTGAAACCTAAAATGTTAAAATTAAAAACCTCCCACTACAAAAGTGAATTTTGTGTCTTTTTGATTGTATTTTATAAAATTGAGGAGAGTTATGACACCAAACATGGCATCTTAAATATTAATACATCAAAATATGTTCACAACAGTCTCCTATACAAGATTTAGTTTGGCTCAAGACATTTCTAGTCACCTAAAATAACCGAATCACGCCCCACCTTTTTTAAGAATTCAAATTTTTCTGTCTTCATGGTTGCATTTTGGAAAATTGAGGAGTGCTACGATTCTAACCATAGGATCTTAAATATAATTACATCAAAATGTTCGCAATACTTTCCTCTACAAGATTCAGTTTGGTTCCAGACATCTCTAGTCTTCTAAAATATATAGTAACACACCCATTTTTTAAGAATTCAAATTTTTGAGTCTTTTGGTTACAATTTAGAAAATTGAGGAATGTTAATACTCAAACCATGACATCTTAAATATTAATACATCAAATTGTTTGCAACAGTCTCCTCTAAAAGATTCAGTTTGCTGCCAGACATTTCTGGACACCAAAAATGTCCTGAGCACCCCCCAATAAAAATAAATTTTGTGTTATTTTGATTGTAATTTAAAAAACTGAGAAAGGTTAAGACTCCAACCATGAGATCTTAAATATTAATACATCAAAATGTTCGCAACTGTGTCCTCTACAAGATTTAGTTTTATTCCAGATATTTCTAGGTACCTTAAATGACCTAATCACCCATCACCTTCTTTTAAATAATTCAAATTTTCCTTTATTTTTGGTCGGATTTTAGGAAATTAAGGAGTACCCCAACTTTAACCGTAGGATCTTAAATATTAATACATCAAAATGCTCGCAACATTCTCTTCTACAAGATTATTTTTACAAGACATTTCTAGTCCTCTAAAATGTCCTAATAACCCCACTTTTCCCCTTTAAAGTATTATATTTGTTAATCTGTCATATTCTGGAAAATTAAGGAGTGTTGCTACTCAGAACATGGGATCTTAAATATTAATACATCAAAATGTGTGCAATAGTCTCCTCTAAAATATTCAGTTTGGAGTCAGACATTTCTTGTCCCTAAAATGTCCTAATCACTACCCACCTTATGAAAATCAATTATGTGTCTTTTTGATTGTATTTTAAATATTGAGGAGTGTTAAGACTCCAACCATAAAATCTTAAGTATTAATACATCGAAATGTTTGCAACAGCCTTCTCTACAAGATTTAGTTTGGCTCAGGACATTTCTAGTCACCTAAAATAACATAATCTCGCCCCCCACCTTTTATTTATAATTTATATTTTAGTGTCTTATTGGTTGGATTTTATAAAATTGAGGAATGTTACGACTCGAAGCTAGGGATCTTAAATATTAATACATCAAACTGATCGCAACATTCATTTCTACTAGATTCAGTTTTGTTCCAGACACCACTAATCTTCTGAAATATCCTAATTAGCTCCCCCCCCCTATTTGGAAATTAAATTTTTGTGTCTGTTTGGTTGGATTTTAAAAAATTGACGAGTGTAACGACTGCAACCAGTGGATCTTAACTATTAATACAATAAAATGTCCGCAATAGTGACAAATATAAGATTTAATTCGGTTTCAGACATATCTACTCGTATAAAATATACTAATCATCATTTTTAAAAATTCAATTTTTTGTGTCTTTTTGGTAGAATTTTAGAAAATTGAGGAGTGCGCCTACTCCAACACCCCCCTTACAAAAATCAATTTTGTGTCTTTTTGATTGTATTTTTAATAATTGCGGAGTGTTATGACTCCAACCATCTGATCTTAAATATTAATACATCAAAATGTTCGTAACAGTCTCCCCTAAGAGATCTAGTTTGGCTCCAGACACTTTTTGTCACCTAAAATTATTTTATCACGCCTCCACCCCCCCTTTTTAAGAAATCTACTTTTTGTGTCTTTTTGGTTGGATTTTAGATAATTGAGGAGTGATACGACCCCAACCATGGTATCTTTATTATTAATACATGAAAATATTTAAATCAGTGTCCTTTACAAGATTCAATTCGGTTCCAGACTTTTCTAGTCTTCTAAAATGTCTAAATCAACCCCCTTTCTTTTTTAAGAATTAACATTTTTGCATCTTTTTAGTCGGATTTTAGAAATTTGAGAAGAGCTACGTCTCCAACAATAGGATACCAAATTTTAATACATAAAAATGTTCGCAAAAATCACCTCTACAAGATTCAGTTTGATTCAAGACAATTCTAGCCATCTAAAAGGTCCTAATACTCCTTATCTTCTTTAAAATATTAAATATTTGTTTTTTATCGGATTTTAGGAAATTGAATAGTGTTATGATTCTAATCTTGGGATCTTCAATATTAATAAATCAAAATGTTTGCAATAATCTCCTTTTTAGAATTCATTTTGGTTCCAGACATATCTTGGCACCTAAAATGTGCTAATCATCTCCCCTCTAAAAGTAAATTTAATGTCTATTTGATTGTATTCTGGAAAATTGAGGAGTTTTATGACTCCAACCACGGGATTTTAGAAGTTAGAACATCAAAATGTTCATAAGAGTCTCCTCTAAAAGATTCAGTTTAGCTACAAACATTTCTAGCTACCTAAAATGTCCTAATCAATACTCCCCCCGTTAAAGAATTCAAATTTTATGTCTTTTCTGTCAAATTTTAGAATAATGAGTGTTAAGACTCCAACTATGGGATCTTAAATATTAATGCATCGAAATATTTGCAGCAGTTTCCTCTACAAGATTTACTTTGGTTGCAGACATTTCTAGTCACCTTAAATGACGTAATCTCGCCCCCCCTTTTTTTTAGAATTCAAATTTTTGTGTTTTTTTTGGTTGGATTTTATAAAATTCAGTAATGCTACGACTCCATGTAAACTTAAATATTACCATGTACAACCATGTAATCTTAAAATTAAAATTTTTGTGTCTTTTTGTCTGAATTTCAGAAAATTGAAAAGTGATACGACTCCAGCCTTGGGATCTTATATATTAATACATCAAAATGTTCGCATCAGAGTTCTCTACAACATTCAATTTGGATTCAGACATATCTCTAGTTTATAAAATGTAATAATCAGCCCCCCCTTTTCTAAGATTCAAGTTTTTTGGAGTTCCGGTCAGATTTTAGAAAACTGAGGAGTGCACAGACTCTAACCATAGGATCTTAAATATTAATATATCAAAATGTTCGCAACATTCTCCTCTACAAGATTCAGTTTTGTTCAAGACATTTCTAGGCCTCTTAAATGTCCTAATAGACACCCTCTTTTAAGAATTAAACTTCTTTTTTTATCGTATTTTAGATAATTGAGGAGTATTATGATTCCAACAATGGGATCTTAAATATTAATTCAACAAAATGTTTGCATTTGTTTCCTCTTCAGAATCAGTTTGTCTCCAGAGATTTCTAGCTATCTAAAATGTCCTAATCAATTCCCCCCTTTAAAGAAATCAAATTTTTATTTCTTTTCGGTCAAATTTTAGTAAGATAAGGAGTGTTGAGACTCCAACCATGGGATCTTAAATATTAATACATCAATATGTTCGCAACATTCACCACGACAAGATTCAATTTGGACACAGACGTCTCTAGATATCTAAAATGTCCTAATCAGCCCCAACCCTTTTTAAGAATTCAAATTTTTGCGTCGTTTTCTTTGGATTTTAGATAATTGAGGAGTATTATAACTTAAACCATGGAATGTTAGATGTTAATACATCAAATTGTTTTGAAATTGTCTGCTCTACAAGATTCAGTTTGGTTCCAGACATTTTTTTACACGAAAAAGTGACGTAATCACGCTCCCCTCCCTATTTTTTAACAATTAAATTTATTTCGTCTTTATGGTTGGATTTTAGAAAATGGAAGACTATTACGACTCCAACCATGGGATCTTAAATATTAATACATCAAAATTTTTGTAATATTCTCTTCTACAGGATCTGGTTTGGCTCCAGACATTTTTGGTCACCTAAAATGATGTAATCACGCCCCCCTTCCTTTTTAAAAATTCAAATTTTTAGGTCTTTTTGGTTAGATTTTAGATAATAGATACGATTCCAACCATATGATCTTAAATATTAATACATCAAAATATTCGCATCATTGTACTCTACAAGATACAATTTGAATCCAGACATTTCTAGCTTCTAAAATGTTCTAATCTGCCCCCTACCCCCCAGTGTTTTTAAGGATTCAAATTTTTGTGTATTTTTGGTCGGATTTTAGAAAATTGAGGAGTGCACAGACTGTATCCTAAGGATCCTAAATATTAATACATGAAAATGATAGAAATAATCTCCTCTACAAGATTCAGTTTGGTGTCAGACATTTCATGACACGTAAAATGTCCTGAGCACCCCCTCCTATAAAAATAAATTTTGTGTCTTTTTTATTGTATTTTAAAATATTTAGGAGTGTTATGGCTCCAACCATTGGATCTTAAATATTAATATATCAAATTGTTTACAAGAGTCTACTCTACAACCTTTAGTCTAGCTCTAGACATTTCTATCAAACTAAAATTAACGAGTCACTCCCCACCTTTTTTAAGAATTCAAATTTTTGTGTCTTTTTGGTCGCATTTTTTAGAAAATTCAGGAGTGAACCGACTCAAACTAAAGAATCTTACATATTAATACATCAAAATGTTCGCAACAGTCTCCTCTAAAAGATTCAGTTTGGTGCCAGACATTTCTAGCCACCTAAAATGACCTAATCATGCCCAACCTTTTTTAGGAATTCAAATTTTTGTGTCTTTATGGTTGGATTTTATAAAGTTGAGGAGGGCTACGAATCTAACCATAGGATCTTAAATATTAATACATCAAAGTTTTCTCAAAAAACTCCTCTTTAAGATTCAATTTAGTTCAAGACATCTTTAGTCTTCAAAAATGACCTAATCACCCCCACCCCCCATTTTAAAGGATTCAAATTTTTCGGTCTTTTTGGTTGGATTTTAGATTAATGAGGAGTGATACGACTCCAATCATGGGATGTTAAATACTAATGTATCAAAATGTTTGCATCAGTGTCCTCTATAAGATTCAATTTCATTCCAGACATCTCTAATTTTTAAAATTTCCTAATCAGCCCCCCCCCCACATTTTTATTTAAGGATAAAAATTTTTGTGTCTTTTTGGTTGGATTTTAGAAAATTGAAGAGTGCACCGACTCTACTCTTAGGATCTTAAATATTAATACCTCAAAATATTAGCAACAGTCTCCTGTACAAGAATTGGTTTTGTTCAAGACATTTCTAGTCTTATAAGATGTCCTAATAAACCCACCTCCCCTGTTAAATGTATTAAACTTGTTTTTTTTGTCGTTATTTTAGAAAATTGAGGAGAGTAGCGACTCCAAATATGGGAACTTAAATATTAATACATCAAAATGTGCGCAACAGTCTCCTCTACATTTTTCAGTTTTGAGCCAGACATTTCTTGTCACCTAAAATGTCCTTTACATCCCCCCTTTTAAAAATCAATGTTGTGTCATTTTGATTGATTTTTAAAAAAACTGAGAAGAGTTAAGACTCCAACCATGAGATATTAAGTATTAATACATCAAAATGTTCGCAACTGTGTCCTCTACAAGATTTAGTTTTATTCCAGACATTTCTAGTCACCAAAAATGACCTAATCACCCATCCCCTCCCTTTTAAGGAATTCAAATTTTCCTTTATTTTTGGTCAGATTTTAGAAAAAAGAGGAATGCTATGACTCTAAACATGGTACCTTAAATATTAATACATCAAAATGTTTACATCAGTGTCCTCCACAAGATTCAATTTTATTATATCAAATTGTTTGCAAGAGTCTCCTCTACAACCTTTAGTATGGCTCTAGACATTTCTATCAACAGGTTCCGGACATCTCTAGTTTCTAAAATTTCCTAATCAGCCCCCCTCCCTTTTTTTAAGGATTAAAATTTTTGTGTCTTTTTGGTTGGATTTTAGAAAATTGAGGTGTGCAACGACTCCAACCATAGGATCATAAATATTAATACATCAAAATGTTCGCAAAATTCTCCTCTACAAGATTAAGTTAGACTCCAGACATTTCTAGCCACCTAAAATGACCTAATCATGCCCAACCTTTTTTAGGAATTCAAATTTTTGTGTCTTTGTTGGTTGGATTTTAGAAAGTTGAGGAGTGCTACGAATTAAACATAGGATCTTAAATATCAATCCATCAAAGAGTTCGCAAAAGTCTCCTCTACAAGATTCAGTTTGGTTCAAGACATCTTTAGTTTTCAAAAATGACCTAATCAACCTTCCCCCCTTGTAAAGGATTCAAATTTTTCTCTCTTTTTGGTTAGATTTTAGATAAATGAGGAGTAATACGAATCCAACCATGGAATGTTAGATATTAATACATTAAAATGTTTGCATCAGTGTCCTCTACAAGATTCAATTTGGTTCCAGACAACTCTAGCTTCTAAAATTTTCTAATCAGCCCCCCTCCCATTTTTTATGAAATAAAATTTTTGTATCTTTATGGTCGGATTTCAGGAAATTGAGGAGTGCCCCAACTTTAACCTTAGGATCTTAAATATTAATACATCAAAATGCTCGCAACAGTCTCTTCTAGAAGATTTAGTTTTGTACAAGTCATTTCTAGTCTTCTAAAATGTCCTAATAACCCCACTTTTCCTCTTTAAAGTATTATATTTGTTTTTCTGTCGTATTTTAGAAAAATGACGAGTGTTTCGACTCCAAACATGGGATCTTAAATATTAATTCATCAAAATGTTACCAACTGTCTTCTCTACAATATTTAGTTTGGCTCCAGACATTTCTAGAGACCTAAAATGAGCTACTCACGCAACCCCTCTTTTTAAAGACTTCAAATTTTTTTGTCATTTTGTTTGGATTTCAGAAAATTGAGGAGTGTTATATTCCAACCATGGGATCTTAAATATTATTTCATCAAAATGTTTACAATTGTCTCCTCTTCAGAATTCTATTTAGTTCCAGACACTTCTTCACATCTAAAATGTGTTAATCACCTCCCACTATAAAAGTTAATTTTATGTCTTTTTGATTGTACTTTAGAAAATTGAGGAGTGTTGTGACTCCAACCATGGGATCTTAAATATTAATACATCAAAATTTTCGCAACAGTCTCTTCTACAAGATTTAGTTTGGCTTCAGACATTTCTAGCCATCTAAAATGATCTAATCACGCCCCCCCCTTTTTTAAGAATTCATATTTTTGTGTCTTTTTGATTGGATTTTAGAAAATTGAAGAGTGTTACAACTACAACCATGGGATCTTAAATATTAATACATCAAACTGTTTGTAACAGTCTCCTCTACAATATCTAGTTTCGCACCAGACATTTTAGTTACCTAAAATGATCTAATCACGCCTTCCCCCCTTTTTAATAATTTAAATTTTTAGGTCTTTTTGGATGGATTTTAGATAATTGAGGAGCGATACGACCGAAACTCTGGGATCTTAAATATTAATACAAAATATTCACATCATTGTGCTCTACAAGATTCAATTTGGATCAAAACATTTCTAGATACTAATATGTTCTAATCAGCCCCCCCCCTTTTAAAGGATTTAAATATTTCAGTCTTTTTGGTTGGATTTTAGATAGACGAGGAGTGATACGACTCCAACCATGGGATATTAAATATTAATACATCAATTTTTTGCATCAGTGTCCTCTACAAGATTCAATTTGGTTCAAGACATCAGTAGACTTCTAAAATATCCTAATCACCCAACACCCCCCTTTAACAGGATTAAAATTTTTCGGTCTTTTTGTTGGATTTTAGCTAAATGAGGAGTGCTACGTTTCTAACCATGGGATCTTACATATTAATGCATCAAAATGTTCGCAATATTCTCCTCAACAATATTCAGTTTGGTTCCAGACATCTTTCGTCTTCTAAAATATCCTAATCAACCCCACACTTTTTTTAAGAATTAAAACTTTTGTGTCTTTCGTTCGGATTTTAGGAAATCGAGGAGTGCACCTACTCCAACCGTAGGATCTTAGATATTAATATATCAAAATATTCGGAACAGTCTCCTGTAGAAGATTTATTTTTGTTCAAGACATTTCTAGTCCTCTAAAATGTCATAGTAACCACACCTCGCCTCTATAAAGTATTAAATTTGTATTTCTGTCGTATTTTAGAAAATTGAGGAGTGTTGCGACATGGGAACTTAAATATTAATGCATCACAATGTGCGCAACAGTCTCCTCTACAATATTCAGTTTGGAGCCAGACATTTCTTTTCACATAAAATGTCCTAATCACCCCCCCGCCCTTATAATATTCAATTATGTGTCTTTTTGGTCGGATTTTAGAAAATTGAAGATTGCTCGGACTCCAATAAATAGGATCTCAAATTTTAATACATGAAAATGCTCGCAAAAGTTTCGAAAAAATTGTGGAGTGCTATGACTCCAACCACGGTATCTCAAATAATAGTACATCAAAATATTCGTAAAAGTCTCTTCTAAAAGATACAGCTTAGCTCCAGGCATTTCTAGACAACTAAAATTTCCGAAACAGCTCCCCCCACTTTTTTTTAAAAATTAAAATTTTTCTGTCTTTTTGATTGTTTTTTTATAAAATTGAGGAGGCTTATGACTCCAAACATAGGATCTTAAATATTAATACATCAAAATGTTCGCACCAATCTAATCTACAAGATTTAAATTGGCTCCAGACATTTCTAGTCACCTAAAATGACGTAATCACTCCCCCTTTTTTAAAAATTCAAATTTTTTTTGTTGGATTTTATAAAATTGAGTAATGCTACGACTCCAACCATGGAATCTCAAATATTAATACATCAATATTTTCGGAACTGTATCCTCTATGAGATTCAATTTGGTTCCAGACATCTCTTGTGTTCTAAATTGTCCGAATCTGCACCCCCCCTTCTTTTAAGAATTCAAATTTTTGTGTCTTTTTGGTCGGATTTTAGATAATTGAGGAGAATATTGACTCCAACCATAGCATCTTAAATACTGTTACATCAAAATGTTCCTAACAGTCTTCTCTACAAGATTTAGTTTGGCTCCAGAATTTCTAGCCACATAAAATGACCTGATAAAGCCCCCCACCCTTTTTTTAAGAATTCAAATTTTTGTGTTTTTTTGGTTGGATTTTAAAACATTGAGAAGTGATACGACACCAACCATGAGATTTTATATATTAATACATAAAAATTTTTAAATCAAAGTTCTCTACAAGATTCACTTTGGATCCAGACATCTCTAGCTTCTAAAATGTCATAATCAGCCCCCCCTTTTCTACGATTCAAATTTTTTGTCTTTTCGGTCAGATTTTAGAAAATTGAGGAGTGCACCGACCCTACCCATAGGATCTGAAATATTAATGCATCAAAATTTTCGCAACAGTCATTTCCAGGCCTCTAAATTGATAACCCCACCTACTCTTTAAAATATGAAATTTGTTTTTTTATCGTATTTTAGATAATTGAAAAGTATTATGATTCCAACCATGGGATCTGAAATATTAATTCATCAAAATGCTAACAATAGTCTACACTTCAGAATTAAGTTTAGTTCCAGACATTTCTTGACATCTAAAATGTGCTAATCACCTCCCACTATAAAAGTGAATTTTCTGTCTTTTTTATTGTATTTTAGAAAATTGAAGAGTGTTATTACTCCATCCATGGGATCCTAAATATTAATACATCAAAATGTTCGCTACAGTCTCTTCTACAAGATTTATTTGGCTCCAGACATTTCTAGTCACCTAAAATGTCTTACTCACGCCCATTCATTTTTAAGAATTCAAATTTTTTTCTTAATGGTGTTATTTTATTTATTTTTGTTACAAGAATTATTTTTGTTCAAGACATTTCTAGTCCCCTAAAATGTCCAAATATCCCCACATCCCATGTTTAAAGTATTAAACTTGTTTATTTGTCGTATTTTAGAAAATTGAGGAAAGTTGCGACTCCAAATATGGGATCTTAAATAGTAATACATCAAAATGTGCGCAACAGTCTCCTCTACATTTTTCAGTTTTGAGCCAGACATTTCTTGTCACCTAAAATGTCCTAATCACCCCCTCCCCTTATAAAAATCAATTTTGTATCTTTTTGATTGTATTTTAAAAAATTGAGGTATGTTAACACTCCAACCATGTTGATCTTATATATTAATACATCAAACAGTTCGCAAAGTTCTCCTCTACGAGATTCAGTTTGGTTCCAGACACCTCTATGTATATTAAAATGTCCTAATCAGCGCTCCCCTCCTTTTTTTAAATTTAAATTTTTGTGTCCTTTTCGTAGGATTTTAGATAATTGAGGAGTGCTACAAATTAAACCACGGGATGTTAAATATTAATGCATCAAAATGTTTGCAACAGTGTCCTCCAAAGATTCAACTTGGTTCCAGACATCTCTTGTGTTCTAAAATAGCCTAATCAGCCTCCCCCCCTTTTTATTAATTGAAATTTTTGTGTCTTTTTGTTCGAATTTTAGAAAATTGAGGAGTGCAACGACTCCAACCATACGATCTTAAATATTAATACATCAAAATGTTCGCAACAGTCTCCTCGACAAGATTGAGTTTGGTGCCAGACATGTTTGGAATATTAAAATGTCCTAATCTCCCCCCACCCTATAAAAATCAATTTTGTGTCTTATTGATTTTATTTTAGATAGTTGAAGAGTGTTACGACTTAAACAATGAGATCTTAAATATTAATACATCAAAATGTTCGCAATAGTCTCCTCCTCAATATTCAGTTGTGTTCAAGGCATTTCTAGTCCTCTAAAATGTCCTAATTACCTTCCCACCTTCTTTAAAGTATTAAACTTGTTTTTTTTTATCGTATTTTAGGAAATTGAGGAGTATTACGATTCCAACCATGGGACCTTAAATAATAATACATCAGAATGTCCGCTACAGACTCCTCTATGAGTCTAAGTTTGGGTCTGGACATCTCTATTCTACTAAAATGTCCAAATCAGTCAACCCCCCTTTTTTAAGAATTAAAATTTTTGTGTCTTTTTGGTCGGAATTTAGAAAATTGAGGTGTGCATCGACTCCAAACATAGGATCTTAATCATTAATACATCAAAATGTTCGCAACAGTCTCCTCTACAAGATTCAGTTTTGTTCCAGACAATTATAGTCAC
Organism: Latrodectus elegans; assembly: GCA_030067965.1. Classification (NCBI taxonomy): domain Eukaryota; kingdom Metazoa; phylum Arthropoda; class Arachnida; order Araneae; family Theridiidae; genus Latrodectus; species Latrodectus elegans. The sequence goes on along the minus strand of CM057811.1, from coordinate 106,674,086 downwards.
CTAAATTGACCTAATCACCACCCCCCATTTAAAGAATTCACATTTTTCGGTCTTTTTGGTTGGATTTTAAATAATTGAGTAGAGATACGACTCCAACCATGGGATCTTAAATAATTATGCATCAAAATATTCGCATCAGTGTCGTCTACAAGATTCAGTTTAGTTCCAGACATCTCTAACTTGTAAAATATCCTAATATACTCACCCCCCATTTTTTAGGATTTAAATTTTTGTGTCTTTTTAGTAAGATTTTAGAAAATTGAGGAGTGCACCGACTCTAAACATAGGATCTTAAATATTAATTCATGAATTCATATTGCTACAGTCTCCTCTACAAGATTCAGTTTGGTGCCAAACATTTATAGACACAAAAAATGTCCGAATCAGCTCCACCATTTTAAGATTTAAAATTTTTGTGTCTTTTTATTCGGATTTTAGAAAATTGGGGTGTGCATCGACTCCAACCAAGGGATCATAAATAATAATACATCAAATTGTTAGCAAAAGTCTCGTTTAAAAGATTCAATGTGACTCCGGACATTTCTAGCCACTTTAGTTGTCCTAATCAGACCCTGCCCCTTTTTTAAGAATTATAATTTTTTTGTCTGTTTCGTCGGATTTTAGAAAATCGAGGAGTGCACCGACTCTAACCATAGGAACTAAAATATTAATACTTAAAAATATTCGCAACAGTCTCCTTTACAAGATTCAGTTTGGTGACAGACATTTTTTGACCCCTAAAATGTCATAATCACCCCCTATAGAAATCAATTTTGTGTTTTTTGATTGTATTTTTAAAAAATGAGGAGTGTTATCACTCTAACACCATGGGATCTTAAATAATATAAAATCAAAATGTTTGCAAAATTCTCCCTTAAAAGATTCACTTTGACTAAGGACATTTCTAGCCACTTAAATTGTCCTAATCAGCACCCTGCAACATTTTTAAGAATTAAAATTTTTGTGTCTTTTTGGTCAGATTTTAAAAAATTGAGGATTGCACCGACTCTAACCATAGGATCTTAAATATTAATACAACAAAAATATCGCAACACTCTCCTCTACAAGATTCAGTTTTGTGCCAGACATTACTTGAACCCTAAAATGTCCTAATCACCTCCATTATAAAAATAAATTTTGTGGAATTTGGATTGAATTTTAAAAAATTGAGGATTGTTATGACTCCAACCATGGAATCTTAAATATTAATATACCAAAATGTTTGCAACAGTCTCCTCTACAAGAACTTCTTTGTTTCCAGACATTTCTAGCCACATAAAATGACCTAAGCAGCCCCCCCCTCTTTTTTAAGAATTAAAATATTTGTGACTTTTTGTTCGGATTTTAGATAAATGAGGAGCGCTACAATTTAAACCATGTGATGTTAAATATCAATACATCAAATTGTTTGCAACAATCTCTTCGACAAGATTCAGTTTGGTCCCAGGCATCTCTAGTCACATAAAATGTCATAATTAGCCCCCCCCCATATTTTTAAGAAATAAAATTTTTGTGTCTTTTGAGTCGTATTTTAAAAAATTGAGAAGAGCTACGACTAAACCATAAGATCTTAAATATTAATATATCAAAATGTTCGAAAAAGTATCCTCTACAAGATTCAGTTTTGTTCTAGACATTTCTTCACTCTTAAAATTTCTTGCGCACCATCCTATAAAAATCAATATTGTGTCTTTTTGATTGTATTTTAAAAAATTGAGGAGTCTTATGACTCCAACCATGGGATCTTAAATATTAATACATCAGAATATTCGGAACAGCCTCCTCTACTAGATGCAGATTGGTTCTAAACATCTCTGGTCTTCTAAAATGTCCAAATCAGCCCCCCCCCTTTTTAAGAATTCAAATTTTTGTGTCTTTTTAGTCGGATTTCCGAAAATTTAGGATTGAATCTACTCCAACCATACAATCATAAATATTCATACATCAAAATGTTCGCAACTGTCTCGTCTCCAAGATTGAGTTTTCTGCTAGATATTTTTTGACACATAAAATGCCGTAATCTCGCCCCCCCCCTATAAAAATCAATTTTGTGCATTTTTTGTTTTATTTTATAAAATTGAGGAGTGTTAAGACTGCAACCATGTGATCTTAAATGTTATTACTTCAAAATGTTCGCAACAGTCTCCTCTATAACATACAGTTGTGTTCAAAACATTTCTAGTCCTCTAAAATATCCTAATAAAAAGTATTAAACCTCTTTAAAGTATTAAACTTGTTTTTTATCAAATTTTATTAAATTGAGGACTATTATGATTCCAACCATGGGATCTTAAATATTAATACATCAGAATATTCGCAATACTCTCCTCTACAAGAAACTGTTTGGTTCCAGACATCTGTAGTCTTCTAAAATATTTTGTCACACCCCCTTTTTTAAGAATTCAAATTTTTGAGTCTTTTTGGTCAGATTTCAGATAATTGAGGAGTGTTACTACTCAAACCATGAAATCTTCAATATTAATACATCAAATTGTTTGCAACATTCTCCTCTAAAAGATTCAATTTGCTGCCAGACATTTCTTGACACAAAAAACGTCCTGAGCAACCCCTTATAAAAATACATTTTGTGTCATTTTGATTGTATTTTAAAAACTGAGAAGGGTTAAGCCTTCAACCATGAGATCTTAAATATTAATACATCAAAATGTTCGCAACTGTGTCCTCTACAAGATTTAGTTTTATTCCAGATATTCCTAGGTACCTTAAATGACCTAATCACCCATCACCTCCTTTTAAATAATTCAAATTTTCCTTTATTTTTGGTTGGATTTACATAATTGAGGAGTTATACGACCACAACCATACGATCTTTAATATTAATACATCAAAATGTTTGCATCAGTGTCCTCTAAAAGATTCAATTTGCTTCCAGACATCTCCAGTCTTCTAAAATATCCTAATCACCCTTAAACCATTTTTAAGAATTCAAACTTTTGTGTCTTTTGTTCGGATTTTAGAAAATTGATTACCAAATTGACAGACATCTCCAGGCTTTTAAAATGTCCTAATCACCACCACACTTTTTTTAAAAATTCAAATTTTTGTGTCTTTTTTGTCGGATTTTAGAAAATTGAGGAGTGCACCTACTCCAACCGCAGGATCTTAAATATTAATACATCAAAATATTCGAAACAGTCTCTTGTACAAGATGTAGTTTTGTTCAAGACATTTCTAGTCCTCTAAAATGTCCTAATAACCACACCTCCAATCTTTTAAGTGTTAAATTTGTTTATCTGTCGTATTTTAGAAAACTGAGGAGTGTTACGACTCCATACATGGGATCTTAAATATTATTACATCAAAATATGCGCAACAGTCTCCTCTACAATATTCAGTTTGGAGTTAGAGATTTCTTTTCACATAAAATGTCCTAATCACCCCAACCCTCTTATAAAAATCAACTATGTGTCTTTTTGGTCGGATTTTAGAAAATTGAGGAGTGCTCAGACTCCAAAAATAGGATCTCAAAATTTAATACATGAACATGCTCGCAAAAGTCTCTACTAAGAGATTCAGTTTGATTCCAGACATTTCTGGCCCTCTAAAATGTCCTAATAACCCCCCTCTTTAAAGTATTAATTATTTGTTTTTTAATTGGATTTTATGAAATTGAGGTGTGTTATGATTCCAATCATGGGATCTGCAATATCAATTCATCAAAATGTTTACAATAGTTCCATTTCAGGATTCAGTTTAGTTCCAGACGTTTCATACACATAAATGTCCTAATACCCCACCCCCCTATAAAGTTAATTTTGTGTCTTTTTGATTCTATTTTAGAAAATTGAGGAGTGTTATTAATCCAACCATGGAATCTTAAATATTAATACATCAAAATGTTCGCAAATGTCTCTTCTAAAAGATTCAGTTTGGCTCCAGACATTTCTAGACACCAAAAATGTCCGAATCAGCACCCCCTTTTTTAAGAATTCAAATTTTTGTGTCCTTTTGGTCGGATTTTAGAAAATTGTGGAGTGCACCGAATCCAACCATAGGATCTTAAATATTAATACATCAAAATGTTCGCAAGAGACTCCTGTGGAAGATGCACTTTGGTCCCACGTATCTCTAGTTTCTAAAATGTTCCAATCTCTCCGCCCCCTCCCCCACATTTTTTAAGGATTCACTCTTTTTCGTCTATTTGGAAGGATTTTAGAAAATTGTGGATTGCACCAACTCTAATCATAGGATCTTAAATATTAATGCATCAATATGTTCGTTACAGTCTCCTCTACAAGATTCTGTTTGGTTCAAAACATCTCTAGACATCTAAAATGTCCTAATCAGCCCCCCTATTTATAAGAATTAAAATTTGTGTGTCTTTATTGTCGTATTTTAGAAAATTGAATAGAGCTACGACTCCAACCATAAGATCTTAAATATTAATATATCGAAATGTTCGATGAATTATCATCTACAAGATTCAGTTTGGTGCTAGACATTTCTTGACAATTAAAATTTCCTGAGCACCCCCCTATAAAAATAAATTTTGTGTATTTTGATTGTATTTTAAAAAATAGAGTAATATCTTGACTCCAACCATAGGATCTTAAATATTAATACATCAGAATATTCGCATCAGTCTCCTCTACAAGTGACCTAATCACCCCCCGTTTTATTAAGAATTCAAATTTTTGTATCTTTTTGGTTGGATTTAAAAATTGAGGAATGCTACGACTCTAACCTTGCAATCTTAAATATTACTACATCAAAATGTTCGCAATAGTCTCCTCTACAAGATTGAATTTGGTTAGAAATCTCTATTCTCTTAAAATGTCCTAATAACCACCCCATTTTAAAGAATTCAATATTTTTGGAACTTTTGGTTGGATTTTAGGTAATTCAAGAGTGATACGACTCCAACCATGGGATGTTAAATATTAATACATCAAAATGTTTGCAACAGTCTCCTATACAAGATTCACTTTTGTCCCAGACTTCTCTAGGCTCCTAAAATGTCCTAATCACCACTCACCCTTTTAGAGAATGCAAATTTTTTGGTCTTTTTCGTTGGATATTAGATAATTGATTAGAGATACGACTCCAATCATGGGATCTTAAATATTAACACAACAAAATGTTCGAAATAATGTCCTCTATGAGATTCAATTTGGTTCTAGACACCTCTAGTCCTCTAATATGTCCAAATCAGACCCCTTTTTTATGAATTAAAACTTTCGTGTCTTTTTGGTCGGATTTTAGAATATTGAGGAATGTACCGACTCCAACTATACGATCTTAAATATTAATACAGCAAAATTCTCAACAGTCTCCTCGATTCGCAACAGTCTCCTCGACAAGATTGAGTTTGGTGCCAGACATGTTTGGAATATTAAAATGTCCTAATCTCCCCCCACCCTATAAAAATCAATTTTGTGTCTTATTGATTTTATTTTAGATAGTTGAGGAGTGTTACGACTTAAACAATGAGATCTTAAATATTAATACATCAAAATGTTCGCAATAGTCTCCTCCTCAATATTCAGTTGTGTTCAAGGCATTTCTAGTCCTCTAAAATGTCCTAATTACCTTCCCACCTTCTTTAAAGTATTAAACTTGTTTTTTTTATCGTATTTTAGGAAATTGAGGAGTATTACGATTCCAACCATGGGACCTTAAATAATAATACATCAGAATGTTCGCTACAGACTCCTCTATGAGGCTAAGTTTGGGTCTGGACATCTCTATTCTACTAAAATGTCCAAATCAGTCAACCCCCCCTTTTTAAGAATTAAAATTTTTGTGTCTTTTTGGTCGGAATTTAGAAAATTGAGGTGTGCATCGACTCCAAACATAGGATCTTAATCATTAATACATCAAAATGTTCGCAACAGTCTCCTCTACAAGATTCAGTTTGGTTCCAGACAGTTATAGTCACCTAAATTGACCTAATCACCACCCCCCATTTAAAGAATTCACATTTTTCGGTCTTTTTGGTTGGATTTTAAATAATTGAGTAGAGATACGACTCCAACCATGGGATCTTAAATAATTATACATCAAAATATTCGCATCAGTGTCGTCTACAAGATTCAGTTTAGTTCCAGACATCTCTAACTTGTAAAATATCCTAATATACTCACCCCCCATTTTTTAGGATTCAAATTTTTGTGTCTTTTTAGTAAGAGTTTAGAAAATTGAGGAGTGCACCGACTCTAAACATAGGATCTTAAATATTAATTCATGAATTCATATTGCTACAGTCTCCTCTACAAGATTCAGTTTGGTGCCAGACATTTATAGACACAAAAAATGTCCGAATCAGCTCCACCATTTTAAGATTTAAAATTTTTGTGTCTTTTTATTCGGATTTTAGAAAATTGAGGTGTGCATCGACTCCAACCAAGGGATCATAAATAATAATACATCAAATTGTTAGCAAAAGTCTCGTTTAAAAGATTCAATGTGACTCCGGACATTTCTAGCCACTTTAGTTGTCCTAATCAGACCCTGCCCCTTTTTTAAGAATTATAATTTTTTTGTCTGTTTCGTCGGATTTTAGAAAATCGAGGAGTGCACCGACTCTAACCATAGGATCTAAAATATTAATACTTAAAAATGTTCGCAACAGTCTCCTTTACAAGATTCAGTTTGGTGACAGACATTTCTTGACCCCTAAAATGTCATAATCACCCCCTATAGAAATCAATTTTGTGTTTTTTGATTGTATTTTAAAAAATGAGGAGTGTTATCACTCTAACACCATGGGATCTTAAATAATATAAAATCAAAAAATGTTTGCAAAATTCTCCTCTAAAACATTCACTTTGACTCCGGACATTTCTAGCCACATAAATTGTCTTAATCAGCAACCTGCAATATTTTTTAAGAATTAAAATTTTTGTGTCTTTTTGGTCAGATTTTAAAAAATTGAGGATTGCACCGACTCTAACCATAGGATCTTAAATATTAATACAACAAAAATATCGCAACACTCTCCTCTACAAGATTCAGTTTTGTGCCAGACATTACTTGAACCCTAAAATGTCCTAATCACCTCCATTATAAAAATAAATTTTGTGGAATTTGGATTGAATTTTAAAAAATTGAGGATTGTTATGACTCCAACCATGGAATCTTAAATATTAATATACCAAAATGTTTGCAACAGTCTCCTCTACAAGAATTTCTTTGTTTCCAGACATTTCTAGCCACATAAAATGACCTAAGCAGCCCCCCCCTCTTTTTTAAGAATTAAAATATTTGTGACTTTTTGTTCGGATTTTAGATAAATGAGGAGCGCTACAATTTAAACCATGTGATGTTAAATATCAATACATCAAATTGTTTGCAACAATCTCTTCGACAAGATTCAGTTTGGTCCCAGGCATCTCTAGTCACATAAAATGTCATAATTAGCCCCCCCCATATTTTTAAGAAATAAAATTTTTGTGTCTTTTGAGTCGTATTTTAAAAAATTGAGAAGAGCTACGACTAAACCATAAGATCTTAAATATTAATATATCAAAATGTTCGAAAAAGTATCCTCTACAAGATTCAGTTTTGTTCTAGACATTTCTTCACTCTTAAAATTTCTTGCGCACCATCCTATAAAAATCAATATTGTGTCTTTTTGATTGTATTTTAAAAAATTGAGGAGTCTTATGACTCCAACCATGGGATCTTAAATATTAATACTTCAGAATAATCGGAACAGCCTCCTCTACTAGATGCAGTTTTGTCCTAGACATCTCTGGTCTTCTAAAATGTCCGAATCAGTGCCCAACTTTTTAAGAATTCAAATTTTTGTGTCTTTTTAGTCCTATTTTAGAAAATTTAGCATTGTATCTACTCCAACCATAGAATCATAAATATTCATACATCAAAATGTTCGCAACTGTCTCGTCTCCAAGATTGAGTTTTCTGCTAGACATTTTTTGACACATAAAATGCCCTAATCTCGCCCCCCCCTATAAAAATCAATTTTGTGCATTTTTTGTTTTATTTTATAAAATTGAGGAGTGTTAAGACTGCAACCATGTGATCTTAAATGTTATTACTTCAAAATGTTCGCAACAGTCTCCTCTATAACATACAGTTGTGTTCAAAACATTTCTAGTCCTCTAAAATATCCTAATAAAAAGTATTAAACCTCTTTAAATTATTAAACTTGTTTTTTATCAAATTTTATTAAATTGAGGACTATTATGATTCCAACCATGGGATCCTAAATATTAATACATCAGAATATTCGCAATACTCTCCTCTACAAGAAACTGTTTGGTTCCAGACATCTGTAGTCTTCTAAAATATCCTAATCACCCCCTTTTTTAACAATTCAAATTTTTGAGTCTTTTTGGTCAGATTTCAGATAATTGAGGAGTGTTACTACTCAAACCATGAGATCTTCAATATTAATACATCAAATTGTTTGCAACATTCTCCTCTAAAAGATTCAATTTGCTGCCAGACATTTCTTGACACAAAAAACGTCCTGAGCAACCCCTTATAAAAATACATTTTGTGTCATTTTGATTGTATTTTAGAAAATTGAGGAGTGCACCGACTCCACCCGCCGGATCTTAAATATTAAGCCATCAACATATTCGAAACAGTCTCCTCTACAAGATTTAGTTTTGTTCCAGACATTTCTAGGTTCCTCTAAAATGTCCTAATAACCACATCCTCCAATGTTTTAAATAATTCAAATTTTCCTTTATCTGTCTTATTTTAGAAAATTGAGGAGTGTTACGACTATATACATGGGATCTTAAATATTAATACATCAAAATGTTTGCATCAGTGTCCTCTACAATATTCAGTTTGCTTCCAGACATTTCAGTTTTCTAAAATATCCTAATCACCCTAACCCTCTTATAAAAATTCAAACTATGTGTCTTTTTGGTCGGATTTTAGAAAATTGAGAAGTGCTCAGACTCCAAAAATAGGATCTCAAAATTTAATACATGAACATGCTCGCAAAAAGTCTCTACTAAGAGATTCAGTTTGATTCCAGACATTTCTGGCCCTCTAAAATGTCCTAATCACCCCCACACCTTTTTTAAAAATTCAAATTTTTGTGTCTTTTTTGTCGGATTTTAGAAAATTGAGGAGTGTTATGACTTCAATCATGGGATCTTAAATATTAATTCATCAAAATATTTGAAACAGTCTCCTGTACAAGATGTAGTTTTGTTCAAGACATTTCTAGTCCTCTAAAATGTCCTAATAACCACACCTCCAATGTTTTAAGTATTAAATTTGTTTATCTGTCGTATTTTAGAAAATTGAGGAGTGTTAAGACTACATACAAGGTATCTTAAATATTAATACATCAAAATAATCGCACAAGTCTCATCTACAAGATTCAGTTTGGAGTTCCAGACATTTCTTTTCACATAAAATGTCCGAATCAGCAACCCCTTTTTAAAAATTCAACTATGTGTCTTTTTGGTCGGATTTTAGAAAATTGTGGAGTGCTCAGTCTCAAACCATAGGATCTTAAATTTTAATACATCACAATATTCACAACAGTCTCTACTAAGAGATTCAGTTTGGTCCAGACATTTCTAGTTTCTAAAATGTCCTAATAACCCCCTCTTTAAAGTATTAATTATTTGTCTATTTGGAATTGGATTTTATGAAATTTGTGTTATGATTACCAACTCTAATCATAGGATCTTAAATATTAATTCATCAAAATGTTTACAATAGTCTCCTCTATAAGGATTCAATGTTTGGTTCCAGATATTTCTAGACATCTAAAATGTTCTAATCAGCCCCCTATAAGAATTAGATTTGTGTGTCTTTATTGACGTCTCTTCTAGAAAATTGAGGAGTGTTATGACTCCAACCATAAGATCTTAAATATTAATACATCAAAATATTCGCAAAAGTCTCTTCTAAAAGATATAGCTTTGCTCCAGGCATTCCATGACACCTAAAATTTCCGAAAGAGCACCCCTCTTTTTTTTTTAAGAATTAAAATTTTTCTGTCTTTTTGATTGCTTTTTATAAAATTGAGTAATATCTTGACTACAACCATAAGATCTTAAATATTAATACATCAAAATGTTCGCACTAATCTAATCTACAAGATTTAAATTGGCTCCAGACATTTCTAGTCACCTAAAATGACGTAATCACCCCCTATCTTTTTTTAAGAATTCAAATTTTTGTGTCTTTTTTGTTGGATTTTATAAAATTGAGTAATGCTATAACTCCAACCATCGAATCTCAAATATAAATACATCAAAATGTTCATAACTGTATCCTCTATGAGATTCAATTTGGTTCTAGACATCTCTATTCTCTTAAAATGTCCTAATAAGCCACCTCATTTTAAAGAATTCAATATTTTGTGTCTTTTGGTTGGATTTTAGATAATTCAAGAGTGATACTGACTCCAACCATGGGATCTTAAATATTAATGCATCAAAATGTTTGCAACAGTCTCTCTACTAGATTTAGTTTTGCCTTCCCAGAATTCTTGACACCTAAAATGTCCTAATCACCACTCACCCTTTTTGAAAATTAAAATTTTTTGGTTTGAATTTTAGATAATTGATTAGAGATACGACTGCAATCATGAGATCTTAATATATTAACACAACAAAAGTGCATCGAAATAATGTTCTCTACAAGATTCAATTTGGATCTAGACATCTCTAGCTTCTAAAATGTCATAATCAGACCCTTTTCTAAGAATTCAAATTTTTGTCTTTTTGGTCAGATTTTAGAAAATTGAGGAGTGCACCGATTCTATCCATAGGATCTTAAATATTAATGCAACAAAATGTTCCGCAACAGTCTCCTGTACAAAATTTAGTTTTGTTCAAAACATTTCTAGATCTTAAAATGTTCCTAATAACTCCACCCACTCTATCAAAATATCAATTTTGTGTCTTATTGATTTTATTTTAGATAATTGAAAGTATAATGACTTAAACAATGGGATCTTAAATAATAATTCATCAAAATGCTTACTATAGTCTCCTCCTCAATATTCAGTTTTGTTCCAGACATTTCTTGACAGCTAAAATGTGCCCTACATGTAAAATGAGTGGTAATCACCTCCCACTATAAAACTGAATTTTGTGTCTTTTTTTTGTATTTTAGAAAATTGAAGATGGTTATGACTCCATCCATGGGATCCTAAATATGAACACATCCAAATGTTCGCTACAGTCTCTTCTACAAAATTTAGTTTGGCTCCAGGCATTTCTAGTCACCTAAATTAGCATAATCACTCCCTATCATTTTTAAGAATTCAAATTTTTTTTCTTAATGTTTTTATTTAAGAAAATTGAGGAGTGCACCGACTCTAACCATAGGATCTTAAATATTAATACATCAATATGTTCGCAACATTCACCTCGACAAGGTTCAATTTGGATACAGACGTTTCTAGATATCTAAAATGTCCTAATCAACCCCAAACCCTTTTTAAGAATTCAAATTTTTGTGTCTTTTTGGTTGGATTTTAGATAATTGAGTAGAGATACAACTTAAACCATGGGATGTTAAATGTTAATACATCAAAATATTCGCATCAGTCTCGTCTACAAGATTCAGTTTGGTTCCAGACATTTCTTGACACGTAAAATGACGTAATGACGCCCCCTCTCTATTTTTAAGAATTAAAATTGTTTTGTCTTTTTAGTAAGATTTTAGAAAATTGAAGAGTGTTACGACTCTAACCATAGGATCTTAAATATTAATACATCAATTCATATTGAAACAGTCTCCTCTACAAGATTCAGTTTGGATCCAGACATTTTCGTCACCTAAAATGATGCCTAATCATGCCCTTCCTTTTTAAAATTCAAATTTTTGTGTCTTTTTGGTTAGGATTTTAGATAATTGATACGACTCCAACCTTATGGGATCATTAAATATTAATACATCAAATTGTTAGCAAAAGTCTCGTTTACAAGATTCAATTTGACTCCAGACATTTCTAGCTTTTAAATGTTCTAATCTGCCCCCCCCCCCCGTTATTTTACGGAATCAAATTTTTGTGTCTCTTTGGTCGGAGTTTAGAAAATCGAGGAGTGCATCGATTCTAACCATAGGATCTAAAATATTAATACATCAAAATGTTCGCAACAGTATCCTGTAGTAGATTGAGTTTTCTTCAAAACTTTTCTAGGCTTGTAAGTTGTCCTAATAGCCCTCAATCTTTCAAATATTATTCTTATCTTTTTATCGTATTTCAAAAAATTAAGGAGTGTTATGACTCTAACACCATGGGATCTTAAATAATATAAAATCAAAAAATGTTTGCAAAATTCTCCTCTAAAGTATTCACTTTGACTATGGACATTTCTAGCCACATAAATTGTCTTAATCAGCAACCTGCAATATTTTTTAAGAATTAATATTTTGTGTCTTTTTTGGTTTGATTTTAAAAATTGAGGAATGGACCGACTCTAACCATACGATCTTAAATATTAATACAACAAAAATATCGCAACAGTCTCCTCTACAAGATTCAGTTTTGTGCCAAACATTACTTGATCCCTAAAATGTCCTAATCACCTCCAGTATAAAAGTAAATTTTGTGTAATTTGGATTGAATTTTAAAAAATTTAGGATTGCTATGACTCCAACCATGGTATCTTAAATATTAATACATCAAAATGTTTACATCAGTGTCCTCTACAAGAATTTCTTTGTTTCCAGACATTTCTAGCCACATAAAATGACCTAAGCAGCCCCCCCTCTTTTTTAAGAATTAAAATATTTGTGTCTTTTTGTTCGGATTTTAGATAAATGAGGAGCGCTACAATTTAAACCATGTGATGTTAAATATCAATACATCAAATTGTTTGCAACAATCTCCTCTACAAGATTCAGTTTGGTCCCAGACATCTCTAGTCACATAAAATGCCATAATTAGCCATACCATATTTTTAAGATTTAAAGTATTTTTGTCTTTTGGGTCGTCTTTTAAAAAAATTGAGAATTGCTACGACTAAAACCCAAAGATCTTAAATATTAATATATCAAAATGTTCGAAAAAGTATCCTCTACAAGATTCAGTTTGGTTCAAGACACCTCTAGTCTTCTAAAATATCCTAATGAGCCCCCCCCCCCTCTTTTTTTAAGGATTTATATTTTTGTGTCCTTTTGTTCGGATTTTAGATAATTGAGGAGTGCTACGACTCTAACCAAGGGATCTTAAATATTAATACATCAGAATGTTTGCAACAGTCTCCTCTACTAGATGCAGTTTGGTGCCAGACATCTCTGGTCTTCTAAAATGTCCAAATCAGTCCCCCCCTTTTTAAGAATTCAAATTTTTGTGTCTTTTTAGATTCCATTTTAGAAAATTGAGGTATTGAATCTGACTCCAACCATAGAATCATAAATATTCATACATCAAAATGTATACAACTGTCTCCTCTTCAAGATTCAGTTTTCTTCCAGACATTTCTTGAAACCTAAAATGTTAAAATTAAAAACCTCCCACTACAAAAAGTGAATTTCGTGTCTTTATGATTGTATTTTATAAAATTGAGGAGAGTTATGACACCAAACATGGCATCTTAAATATTAATACATCAAAATATGTTCACAACAGTCTCCCCTACAAGATTTAGTTTGGCTCAAGACATTTCTAGTCACCTAAAATACCCGAATCCCGCCCCACCTTTTTAACGAATTCAAATTTTTCTGTCTTCTTGGTTGGATTTTGGAAAATTGAGGACTATTATGATTCTAACCATGGGATCTTAAATATTAATACCTCCAAATGTTCGCAATACTCTCCTCTACAAGAATCAGTTTGGTTCCAGACATCTCTAGTCTTCTAAAATATTTTGTCACACACCCCTTTTTTAAGAATTCAAATTTTTTTGTCTTTATGGTCAGATTTTAGAAAATTGAGGAGTGTTACTACTCAAACCATGACATCTTAAATATTAATACATCAAATTGTTTGCAACAGTCTCCTCTAAAAGATTCAGTTTGCTGCCAGACATTTCTGGACACCAAAAATGTCCTGAGCACCCCCCAATAAAAATAAATTTTGTGTTATTTTGATTGTAATTTAAAAAACTGAGAAAGGTTAAGACTCCATTCATGAGATCTTAAATATTAATACATCAAAATGTTCGCAACTGTGTCCTCTACAAGATTTAGTTTTATTCCAGATATTTCTAGGTACCTTAAATGACCTAATCACCCATCACCTTCTTTTAAATAATTCAAATTTTCCTTTATTTTTGGTCGGATTTTAGGAAATTAAGGAGTACCCCAACTTTAACCGTAGGATCTTAAATATTAATACATCAAAATGCTCGCAACATTCTCTTCTACAAGATTATTTTTACAAGACATTTCTAGTCCTCTAAAATGTCCTAATAACCCCACTTTTCCCCTTTAAAGTATTATATTTGTTAATCTGTCATATTCTGGAAAATTAAGGAGTGTTGCTACTCAGAACATGGGATCTTAAATATTAATACATCAAAATGTGTGCAATAGTCTCCTCTAAAATATTCAGTTTGGAGCCAGACATTTCTTGTCCCTAAAATGTCCTAATCACTACCCATCTTATGAAAATCAATTATGTGTCTTTTTGATTGTATTTTAAATATTGAGGAGTGTTAAGACTCCAACCATAAAATCTTAAGTATTAATACATCGAAATGTTTGCAACAGCCTTCTCTACAAGATTTAGTTTGGCTCAGGACATTTCTAGTCACCTAAAATAACATAATCTCGCCCCCCACCTTTTATTTATAATTTATATTTTAGTGTCTTATTGGTTGGATTTTATAAAATTGAGGAATGTTACGACTCGAAGCTAGGGATCTTAAATATTAATACATCAAACTGATCGCAACATTCATTTCTACTAGATTCAGTTTTGTTCCAGACACCACTAATCTTCTGAAATGTCCTAATTAGCTCCCCCCCCTATTTGGAAATTAAATTTTTGTGTCTGTTTGGTTGGATTTTAGAAAATTGACGAGTGTAACGACTTCAACCAGTGGATCTTAACTATTAATACAATAAAATGTCCGCAATAGTGACAAATATAAGATTTAATTCGGTTTCAGACATATCTACTCGTATAAAATATACTAATCATCATTTTTAAAAATTCAATTTTTTGTGTCTTTTTGGTAGAATTTTAGAAAATTGAGGAGTGCGCCTACTCCAACACCCCCCTTACAAAAATCAATTTTGTGTCTTTTTGATTGTATTTTTAATAATTGCGGAGTGTTATGACTCCAACCATCTGATCTTAAATATTAATACATCAAAATGTTCGTAAGAGTCTCCCCTAAGAGATCTAGTTTGGCTCCAGACATTTTTTGTCACCTAAAATTATTTTATCACGCCTCCACCCCCCCTTTTTAAGAAATCTACTTTTTGTGTCTTTTTGGTTGGATTTTAGATAATTGAGGAGTGATACGACCCCAACCATGGTATCTTTATTATTAATACATGAAAATATTTAAATCAGTGTCCTTTACAAGATTCAATTCGGTTCCAGACTTTTCTAGTCTTCTAAAATGTCTAAATCAACCCCCTTTCTTTTTTAAGAATTAAAATTTTTGCATCTTTTTAGTCGGATTTTAGAAATTTGAGAAGAGCTACGTCTCCAACAATAGGATACCAAATTTTAATACATAAAAATGTTCGCAAAAATCACCTCTACAAGATTCAGTTTGATTCAAGACAATTCTAGCCATCTAAAAGGTCCTAATACTCCTTATCCCCTCTTTAAAATATTAAATATTTGTTTTTTATCGGATTTTAGGAAATTGAATAGTGTTATGATTCTAATCTTGGGATCTTCAATATTAATAAATCAAAATGTTTGCAATAATCTCCTTTTTAGAATTCATTTTGGTTCCAGACATATCTTGGCACCTAAAATGTGCTAATCATCTCCCCTCTAAAAGTAAATTTAATGTCTATTTGATTGTATTCTGGAAAATTGAGGAGTTTTATGACTCCAACCACGGGATTTTAGAAGTTAGAACATCAAAATGTTCATAAGAGTCTCCTCTAAAAGATTCAGTTTAGCTACAAACATTTCTAGCTACCTAAAATGTCCTAATCAATACTCCCCCCGTTAAAGAATTCAAATTTTATGTCTTTTCTGTCAAATTTTAGAATAATGAGTGTTAAGACTCCAACTATGGGATCTTAAATATTAATACATCGAAATATTTGCAGCAGTTTCCTCTACAAAATTTACTTTGGTTGCAGACATTTCTAGTCACCTTAAATGACGTAATCTCGCCCCCCCTTTTTTTAGAATTCAAATTTTTGTGTTTTTTTTGGTTGGATTTTATAAAATTCAGTAATGCTACGACTCCATGTAAACTTAAATATTACCATGTACAACCATGTAATCTTAAAATTAAAATTTTTGTGTCTTTTTGTCTGAATTTCAGAAAATTGAAAAGTAATACGACTCCAGCCTTGGGATCTTATATATTAATACATCAAAATGTTCGCATCAGAGTTCTCTACAACATTCAATTTGGATTCAGACATATCTCTAGTTTATAAAATGTAATAATCAGCCCCCCCTTTTCTAAGATTCAAGTTTTTTGGAGTTCCGGTCAGATTTTAGAAAACTGAGGAGTGCACAGACTCTAACCATAGGATCTTAAATATTTATATATCAAAATGTTCGCAAAATTCTCCTCTACAAGATTCAGTTTTGTTCAAGACATTTCTAGGCCTCTTAAATGTCCTAATAGACACCCTCTTTTAAGAATTTAACTTCTTTTTTTATCGTATTTTAGATAATTGAGGAGTATTATGATTCCAGCAATGGGATCTTAAATATTAATTCAACAAAATGTTTGCATTTGTTTCCTCTTCAGAATCAGTTTGTCTCCAGAGATTTCTAGCTATCTAAAATGTCCTAATCAATTCCCCCCTTTAAAGAAATCAAATTTTTATTTCTTTTCGGTCAAATTTTAGTAAGATAAGGAGTGTTGAGACTCCAACCATGGGATCTTAAATATTAATACATCAATATGTTCGCAACATTCACCACGACAAGATTCAATTTGGACACAGACGTCTCTAGATATCTAAAATGTCCTAATCAGCCCCAACCCTTTTTGAGAATTCAAATTTTTGCGTCGTTTTCTTTGGATTTTAGATAATTGAGGAGTATTATAACTTAAACCATGGAATGTTAGATGTTAATACATCAAATTGTTTTGAAATTGTCTGCTCTACAAGATTCAGTTTGGTTCCAGACATTTTTTTACACGAAAAAGTGACGTAATCACGCTCCCCTCCCTATTTTTTAACAATTAAATTTATTTCGTCTTTATGGTTGGATTTTAGAAAATGGAAGACTATTACGACTCCAACCATGGGATCTTAAATATTAATACATCAAAATTTTTGTAATATTCTCTTCTACAGGATCTGGTTTGGCTCCAGACATTTTTGGTCACCTAAAATGATGTAATCACGCCCCCCTTCCTTTTTAAAAATTCAAATTTTTAGGTCTTTTTGGTTAGATTTTAGATAATAGATACGATTCCAACCATATGATCTTAAATATTAATACATCAAAATATTCGCATCATTGTCCTCTACAAGATACAATTTGAATCCAGACATTTCTAGCTTCTAAAATGTTCTAATCTGCCCCCTACCCCCCAGAGTTTTTAAGGATTCAAATTTTTGTGTATTTTTGGTCGGATTTTAGAAAATTGAGGAGTGCACAGACTGTATCCTAAGGATCCTAAATATTAATACATGAAAATGATAGAAATAATCTCCTCTACAAGATTCAGTTTGGTGTCAGACATTTCATGACACGTAAAATGTCCTGAGCACCCCCTCCTATAAAAATAAATTTTGTGTCTTTTTTATTGTATTTTAAAATATTTAGGAGTGTTATGGCTCCAACCATTGGATCTTAAATATTAATATATCAAATTGTTTACAAGAGTCTACTCTACAACCTTTAGTCTAGCTCTAGACATTTCTATCAAACTAAAATTAACGAGTCACTCCCCACCTTTTTTAAGAATTCAAATTTTTGTGTCTTAATGGTCGCATTTTTAGAAAATTCAGGAGTGAACCGACTCAAACTAAAGAATCTTACATATTAATACATCAAAATGTTCGCAACAGTCTCCTCTAAAAGATTCAGTTTGGTGCCAGACATTTCTAGCCACCTAAAATGACCTAATCATGCCCAACCTTTTTAAGGAATTCAAATTTTTGTGTCTTTATGGTTGGATTTTATAAAGTTGAGGAGGGCTACGAATCTAACCATAGGATCTTAAATATTAATACATCAAAGTTTTCTCAAAAAACTCCTCTTTAAGATTCAATTTAGTTCAAGACATCTTTAGTCTTCAAAAATGACCTAATCACCCATACCCCCCATTTTAAAGGATTCAAAATTTTCGGTCTTTTTGGTTGGATTTTAGATTAATGAGGAGTGATACGACTCCAATCATGGGATGTTAAATACTAATGTATCAAAATGTTTGCATCAGTGTCCTCTATAAGATTCAATTTCATTCCAGACATCTCTAATTTTTAAAATTTCCTAATCAGCCCCCCCCCCCACATTTTTAATTAAGGATAAAAATTTTTGTGTCTTTTTGGTTGGATTTTAGAAAATTGAAGAGTGCACCGACTCTACTCTTAGGATATAAATATTAATACTTCAAAATATTAGCAACAGTCTCCTGTACAAGAATTGGTTTTGTTCAAGACATTTCTAGTCTTATAAGATGTCCTAATAAACCCACCTCCCCTGTTAAATGTATTAAACTTGTTTTTTTTGTCGTTATTTTAGAAAATTGAGGAGAGTAGCGACTCCAAATATGGGAACTTAAATATTAATACATCAAAATGTGCGCAACAGTCTCCTCTACATTTTTCAGTTTTGAGCCAGACATTTCTTGTCACCTAAAATGTCCTTTACATCCCCCCTTTTAAAAATCAATGTTGTGTCATTTTGATTGATTTTTAAAAAAACTGAGAAGAGTTAAGACTCCAACCATGAGATATTAAGTATTAATACATCAAAATGTTCGCAACTGTGTCCTCTACAAGATTTAGTTTTATTCCAGACATTTCTAGTCACCAAAAATGACCTAATCACCCATCCCCTCCCTTTTAAGGAATTCAAATTTTCCTTTATTTTTGGTCAGATTTTAGAAAAAAGAGGAATGCTATGACTCCAAACATGGTACCTTAAATATTAATACATCAAAATGTTTACATCAGTGTCCTCCACAAGATTCAATTTTATTATATCAAATTGTTTGCAAGAGTCTCCTCTACAACCTTTAGTATGGCTCTAGACATTTCTATCAACAGGTTCCGGACATCTCTAGTTTCTAAAATTTCCTAATCAGCCCCCCTCCCTTTTTTTAAGGATTAAAATTTTTGTGTCTTTTTGGTTGGATTTTAGAAAATTGAGGTGTGCAACGACTCCAACCATAGGATCATAAATATTAATACATCAAAATGTTCGCAAAATTCTCCTCTACAAGATTAAGTTAGACTCCAGACATTTCTAGCCACCTAAAATGACCTAATCATGCCCAACCTTTTTTAGGAATTCAAAGTTTTGTGTCTTTGTTGGTTGGATT
This sequence comes from Latrodectus elegans, assembly GCA_030067965.1. Classification (NCBI taxonomy): domain Eukaryota; kingdom Metazoa; phylum Arthropoda; class Arachnida; order Araneae; family Theridiidae; genus Latrodectus; species Latrodectus elegans. Next base: position 106,654,515 of record CM057811.1, on the reverse strand, counting down.
TTAGAATGTTGAGGAGTGCTACGAATTAAACATAGGATCTTAAATATCAATCCATCAAAGAGTTCGCAAAAGTCTCCTCTACAAGATTCAGTTTGGTTCAAGACATCTTTAGTTTTCAAAAATGACCTAATCAACCTTCCCCCCTTGTAAAGGATTCAAATTTTTCTCTCTTTTTGGTTAGATTTTAGATAAATGAGAAGTAATACGACTCCAACCATGGAATGTTAGATATTAATACATTAAAATGTTTGCATCAGTGTCCTCTACAAGATTCAATTTGGTTCCAGACAACTCTAGCTTCTAAAATTTCCTAATCAGCCCCCCTCCCATTTTTTATGAAATAAAATTTTTGTATCTTTATGGTCGGATTTCAGGAAATTGAGGAGTGCCCCAACTTTAACCTTAGGATCTTAAATATTAATACATCAAAATGCTCGCAACAGTCTCTTCTAGAAGATTTAGTTTTGTACAAGTCATTTCTAGTCTTCTAAAATGTCCTAATAACCCCACTTTTCCTCTTTAAAGTATTATATTTGTTTTTCTGTCGTATTTTAGAAAAATGACGAGTGTTTCGACTCCAAACATGGGATCTTAAATATTAATTCATCAAAATGTTACCAACTGTCTTCTCTACAGTATTTAGTTTGGCTCCAGACATTTCTCGAGACCTAAAATGAGCTACTCACGCAACCCCTCTTTTTAAAGACTTCAAATTTTTTTGTCATTTTGTTTGGATTTCAGAAAATTGAGGAGTGTTATACTCCAACCATGGGATCTTAAATATTATTTCATCAAAATGTTTACAATTGTCTGCTCTTCAGAATTCTATTTAGTTCCAGACACTTCTTCACATCTAAAATGTGTTAATCACCTCCCACTATAAAAGTTAATTTTGAGTCTCCCACCTCCCACTATAAAAGTTAATTTCTAAAATTTCCTAATCAGCCCCCCTCCCTTTTTTTAAGGATTAAAATTTTTGTGTCTTTTTGATTGTACTTTAGAAAATTGAGGAGTGTTGTGACTCCAACCATGGGATCTTAAATATTAATACATCAAAATTTTCGCAACAGTCTCTTCTACAAGATTTAGTTTGGCTTCAGACATTTCTAGCCATCTAAAATGATCTAATCACGCCCCCCCCTTTTTTTAAGAATTCATATTTTTGTGTCTTTTTGATTGGATTTTAGAAAATTGAAGAGTGTTACAACTACAACCATGGGATCTTAAATATTAATACATCAAACTGTTTGTAACAGTCTCCTCTACAATATCTAGTTTCGCACCAGACATTTTAGTTACCTAAAATGATCTAATCACGCCTTCCCCCCTTTTTAATAATTTAAATTTTTAGGTCTTTTTGGATGGATTTTAGATAATTGAGGAGCGATACGACCGAAACTCTAGGATCTTAAATATTAATACAAAATATTCACATCATTGTGCTCTACAAGATTCAATTTGGATCAAAACATTTCTAGATACTAATATGTTCTAATCAGCCCCCCCCTTTTAAAGGATTTAAATATTTCAGTCTTTTTGGTTGAATTTTAGATAGACGAGGAGTGATACGACTCCAACCATGGGATATTAAATATTAATACATCAATTTTTTGCATCAGTGTCCTCTACAAGATTCAATTTGGTTCAAGACATCTTAAGACTTCTAAAATATCCTAATCACCCAACACCCCCCCTTTAACAGGATTAAAATTTTTCGGTCTTTTTGTTGGATTTTAGCTAAATGAGGAGTGCTACGTTTCTAACCATGGGATCTTACATATTAATGCATCAAAATGTTCGCAATATTCTCCTCAACAATATTCACTTTGGTTCCAGACATCTTTCGTCTTCTAAAATATCCTAATCAACCCCACACTTTTTTTAAGAATTAAAACTTTTGTGTCTTTCGTTCGGATTTTAGGAAATCGAGGAGTGCACCTACTCCAACCGTAGGATCTTAGATATTAATATATCAAAATATTCGGAACAGTCTCCTGTAGAAGATTTATTGTTGTTCAAGACATTTCTAGTCCTCTAAAATGTCATAGTAACCACACCTCGCCTCTATAAAGTATTAAATTTGTATTTCTGTCGTATTTTAGAAAATTGAGGAGTGTTGCGACATGGGAACTTAAATATTAATGCATCACAATGTGCGCAACAGTCTCCTCTACAATATTCAGTTTGGAGCCAGACATTTGTTTTCACATAAAATGTCCTAATCAAACCCCCGCCCTTATAATATTCAATTATGTGTCTTTTTGGTCGGATTTTAGAAAATTGAAGATTCTGCGGACTCCAATAAATAGGATCTCAAATTTTAATACATGAAAATGCTCGCAAAAGTTTCGAAAAAATTGTGGAGTGCTATGACTCCAACCACGGTATCTCAAATAATAATACATCAAAATATTCGTAAAATTCTCTTCTAAAAGATACAGCTTAGCTCCAGGCATTTCTAGACAACTAAAATTTCCGAAACAGCTCCCCCCACTTTTTTTTAAAAATTAAAATTTTTCTGTCTTTTTGATTGTTTTTTTATAAAATTGAGGAGGGTTATGACTCCAAACATAGGATCTTAAATATTAATACATAAAAATGTACGCACCAATCTAATCTACAAGATTTAAATTGGCTCCAGACATTTCTAGTCACCTAAAATGACGTAATCACGCCCCCTTTTTTAAAAATTCAAATTTTTTTTGTTGGATTTTATAAAATTGAGTAATGCTACGACTCCAACCATGGAATCTCAAATATTAATACATCAATATTTTCGGAACTGTATCCTCTATGAGATTCAATTTGGTTCCAGACATCTCTTGTGTTCTAAATTGTCCGAATCTGCACCCCCCCTTCTTTTAAGAATTCAAATTTTTGTGTCTTTTTGGTCGGATTTTAGATAATTGAGGAGAATATTGACTCCAACCATAGCATCTTAAATACTGTTACATCAAAATGTTCCTAACAGTCTTCTCTACAAGATTTAGTTTGGCTCCAGAATTTCTAGCCACATAAAATGACCTGATAAAGCCCCCCACCCTTTTTTTTAAGAATTCAAATTTTTGTGTTTTTTTGGTTGGATTTTAAAACATTGAGAAGTGATACGACACCAACCATGAGATTTTATATATTAATACATAAAAATTTTTAAATCAAAGTTCTCTACAAGATTCACTTTGGATCCAGACATCTCTATCTTCTAAAATGTCATAATCAGCCCCCCCTTTTCTACGATTCAAATTTTTTGTCTTTTCGGTCAGATTTTAGAAAATTGAGGAGTGCACCGACCCTACCCATAGGATCTGAAATATTAATGCATCAAAATTTTCGCAACAGTCATTTCCAGGCCTCTAAATTGATAACCCCACCTACTCTTTAAAATATGAAATTTGTTTTTTTATCGTATTTTAGATAATTGAAAAGTATTATGATTCCAACCATGGGATCTGAAATATTAATTCATCAAAATGCTAACAATAGTCTACACTTCAGAATTAAGTTTAGTTCCAGACATTTCTTGACATCTAAAATGGGCTAATCACCTCCCACTATAAAAGTGAATTTTCTGTCTTTTTTATTGTATTTTAGAAAATTGAAGAGTGTTATTACTCCATCCATGGGATCCTAAATATTAATACATCAAAATGTTCGCTACAGTCTCTTCTACAAGATTTATTTGGCTCCAGACATTTCTAGTCACCTAAAATGTCTTACTCACGCCCATTCATTTTTAAGAATTCAAATTTTTTTCTTAATGGTGTTATTTTATTTATTTTTGTTACAAGAATTATTTTTGTTCAAGACATTTCTAGTCCCCTAAAATGTCCAAATATCCCCACATCCCATGTTTAAAGTATTAAACTTGTTTATTTGTCGTATTTTAGAAAATTGAGGAAAGTTGCGACTCCAAATATGGGATCTTAAATAGTAATACATCAAAATGTGCGCAACAGTCTCCTCTACATTTTTCAGTTTTGAGCCAGACATTTCTTGTCACCTAAAATGTCCTAATCACCCCCTCCCCTTATAAAAATCAATTTTGTATCTTTTTGATTGTATTTTAAAAAATTGAGGTATGTTAACACTCCAACCATGTGATCTTATATATTAATACATCAAACAGTTCGCAAAGTTCTCCTCTACGAGATTCAGTTTAATTCCAGACACCTCTATGTATACTAAAATGTCCTAATCAGCGCTCCCCTCCTTTTTTTAAATTTAAATTTTTGTGTCCTTTTCGTAGGATTTTAGATAATTGAGGAGTGCTACAAATTAAACCACGGGATGTTAAATATTAATGCATCAAAATGTTTGCAACAGTGTCCTCCAAAGATTCAACTTGGTTCCAGACATCTCTTGTGTTCTAAAATAGCCTAATCAGTCTCCCCCCTTTTTATTAATTGAAATTTTTGTGTCTTTTTGTTCGAATTTTAGAAAATTGAGGAGTGCAACGACTCCAACCATAGGATCTTAAATATTAATAATTCAAAATGTTCGCCACAGTCTGCTGTACAAGATTGTGTTTTGTTCAAGACGTTTCAAGGCTTCTAAAATGTCCTAATAACCACACCTCCCCTCTTTAATGTATTAAACTTGTTTTTGATCGTATTTTAGGAAATTGAGGAGTATTATGACTCCATCCATTGGATCTTAAATATTAATACATCAAAATGTTCACAACACTCTCCTCTACAAGATTAGGTTTGGCTCCAGACATTTCTAGCCACCTAAAATAACCTAATCATTCCCAACCTTTTTTAGGAATTCAAATTTTTGTGTCTTTATGGTTGGAATTTAGAAATTTGAGGAGTGCTACGAATCTAACCATAGCATCTTAATTATTAATACATCAAAATGTTCGCAAATGTCTGCTCTTTAAGATTTGGTTTGGTTCAAGACATCTTTAGTCTTCAAAAATGACCTAATCACCGCCCGCCCCCCTTTTAAAGGATTAAATTTTTTGGTTTTTTGGTTGGATTTTAGATAAATGAGGTATGATACCAGACTCCAACCATGCGATGTTAAATATTAATGCATCAAAATGTTTGCATCAGTGTACTCTATAAGATTCAATTTGGTTCCAGATATCTCTAGTTTCTAAAATTTCCTAATCAGCCCCCCCTTTTTTTAAGGATTAAAATTTTTGAATATTTTTGCTTGGATTTTAGAAAATTGAGGAGAGCACCAACTCTAACCATAGGATATTTAATATTAATACATCAAAATGGTCGCAAAAATCTCCTCTATAAGATTCAGTTTGGTTCAAGACATTTCTAGTCCTGTAAAATGTCCTAATATCCCGCCCCTCTTTAAAGTATTAAAGTTGTTTTTTATCGTATTTTAGGAAATTGAGGAATATTATGATTCCAACCATGGGATCTTAAATATATTAATACGTAAAAATGTTCGCAATAGTGTCCTGTTCAGAATTCAGTTTGGTTCCAGAAATTTCTTGTCACCTAAAATGTCCGAATACCCCCCTATAAAAGTGAATTTTTTGTTTTTTTGATTCTATTTTAAAAATTGTGGAGTGATATGACTCCAACCAAGGGATCTTAAATATTGATACAACAAAATGTTCGCAACAATGCCCTCTATGAGATTCAATTTGGTTCTAGACACCTTTAGTCTTCTAAAATGTTTAAATCAGCCCACCTTTTTTAAGAATTCAAACTTTTGTCTTTTCTTTGGATTTTAGAAAATTGAGGAGAGTACCTTCTCCAACCGTCAGATCTTCAATATTAATACATCAAAATGTTCGCAGCAGTCTCCTCCACAAGATTCAGTTCTATTAAAATTATTTCTAGTCCTCTAAAATGTCCTAATTACCTCCCCCCTTCTTTAAAGTATTAAACTTATTTTTTATCGTATTTTAGGAAATTGAGGAGTATTATGATTCTAACCATGGGAACTTAAATATTTATGCATCAATATGTTTGCAATAGAGACATTTCTTGACACCAAAAAGTGTCCTAATCGCATCCCACTATAAAAGTGAATTTTGTGTCTTTTTGATTGTAATTTAGAAAATTGAGGATTGTTAAGACTCCAACCACGGGATCTTAAATATAAATACATCAGAATGTTCGCTACACACTCCTCTATGAGATTAAATTTGAGTCTGGACCTCTCTAGTCTTCTAAAATATCCGATTCAGTCCCCCTCCCTTTTTTTGCGAGTTCAAATGTTTGTGTCTTTATGTTCGGATTTTAGAAAATTGAAGACTGCATCGACTCCAACCATAGGATCTTAAATATTAATACATCAAAACTTTTGCAACAGTCTCCTCTACAACATTCAGTTTTGTTCAAGACATTTCTAGATCTCCAACATGTGCTAATAAACCCCTCTTTAATGTGTTAAACTTTTGTTTTTTTAATGAATTTTAGGAAACTGTGCAGTGTTATAAGTCAAACCGTGGGATTATTATATTAATACTTCAAAATGTTTGCAATAGTCTCATTTTCAGGATTCAGTTTAGTTCCAGACATTTCTTGTCACCTAAAAAGTCCTAATACCCACCCTCTCTGTAACAGTGAATTTGGTGTATTTTTTATTCCATTTTAGAAAATTGAGGAGAGTTATGACTTTAACCATGGGATATTAAATATTAATACATCAAAATATACGCAACAGTCTCCTCCAAACGATATAGTTTGAATCCAGACATTTCTAGCCACCAAAAATTACCTAATCACTTCCCCCGTTTTTAGGAATTCAATTTTTTGTCTTTTTGGTCGGATTTTAGATAATTGAGGAGTGCAAAGACTCCAACCATAGGATCTTAAATATTAATACATCAAAATATTCGCATCAGTCTCCTCTATAAGAATTACTTTGGTGTCAGACATTTCTATCCACCTAAAATGATCTAATCACGCCCCCTCCCACATTTTTTTAAGAATTCAAATTTTTTTGTCTTTTTGATTGTATTTTAAAAAAATTGAGGTGTCTTATGACTCCAACTATGGGATATGATATATTAATACATCAAAATGTTCGCAACATTTTCCTGTAAAAGATTCAGTTTGGTTCCAGACATCACTTTGTCATCTAAAATTCCCTAATCAACCCTCCCATCCTTTTAAGAATTCAAATTTTTGTGTCTTTTGGGTCGGATTATAGATAAATGAGGATTGCTACAACTTAAACCATTGGATGTTAAATATAAATACATCAAAATTTTTGTAACAGTTTCCTCTATGAGATTCCATTTGGCTCCAGACATCTCTAGTCACTTCAAATGTCCAAAGTACCACCCCCGTCTTATAAAAAATTCAAATATTTTTCGATGGATTTTAGATAAATGAAGAGTGATACGACTCCAACCATTAGATCTTATATTTTAATACAACAAAATGTTCGCATCAGTGTCCTCTACAAGATTCAATTTGGATCCAGACATCTTTTTCTTCTAAAATGTCCTAATCAGCTCCCCTCTTTTTTTAAGTATTCAAATTTTTGTGTCTTTTTGGTCCGATTTTAGAAAATAGAGGAGTGCACCGACTCTAACCATAGGATCTTAAATGTTAATGCATCAAAATGTTCCCAACAGTCTCCTGAAAAATATTCAGATTTGTTCAAGACATTTCTAGTCTTCTAAATTTTCCTAATAACACCCCCCTCTTTAAAATATTAAACTTGTTTTATTAACGTATTTTAGATAATTGAGGAGTATTATGATTCCAACCATGGGATCTTAAATATTAATTCACCAAAATGTTGACAAAAGTCTCCTCTTCAGATTTCAGTTTGGTTCCAAATATTTCTAGTAACTTAAGTCTCCTAATCAAACCCCACCTCTTTAAAGAAGTCAAATTTTAAGTCTTTTGGGTCAAATTTTAGAAAAACGAGGAGTGTTGCGATTCCATCCATGGGATCTCAAGTACTGACACATCAAAATGTGCGAAACAGTCTCCTGTACAAGACTCAGTTTGGTGCCAGACATTACTTGACACCTAAAATGCCCTAATCCCCTCCCTTTACAAAAATCAATTTTTTGTCTTTTTGATTGTATTTTAAATAATTGAGGAGTGTTAAGACACCAACCATTGGATCTTAAATATTAATACATCTGAATGTTCGTTAAACTCTCCTCTACAAGTCTCAGTTTTGTTCCAGAAAATCTAGTCTTCTAAAATGTCCTATTCTGCCCCCTTTTTTAAAGAATTCAATTTTTTGTGTCTTTTTCATCGTATTTTAGATAATTAAGGAGTGCTACAACTTAAAGCATGGTATGTTAAGTATTAATACATCAAATGTTTTGCAACAGTGTCCTCTATGAGATTCATTTTGATGCCAGACATTTCTAATCACCTAAAATGTCCAATCACGCCCCCCGCCCTTTTCAAAATTCATTTTTGTGTTCCTTTTGATCGAATTTTTAAAAAATTAGGAGTATTATGGTTCTAACAATGGGTTATTAAATAGTAATACATCAAACGTTTCGTATCAGTATTCTCTACAAGATTCAGTTTGACTAAAGACGTTTCTTGCCATCTAAACTGTCCCAATATCCTAGATCTTTAACGTATTAAACATTCTTTTTTTTGTCGGATTTTATGAAATTGAGGAAAGTTATGATTCCAATCATGATATATTAATTTTTGATACATTAAAATGTGAGCAATAGTCTCCTCTATAAAATTCATTTGGGTTCAAAACATTTCTAGCCATCTAAAATATCCTAGTCATTCCCATCCTCCTTATAAATATTTATTTTTGCTTTCTTTTTTATCCAATTTTAGAAAAATGAGGAGTGTTATGATTCTAACCATGGGATATTAAATGTTCGCAATGTGCAAAATGTTCGCAAGAATGTCATCTACAAAAATCCAATTGTTTCTATACATCTCTAGTATCATAAAATGTAATAATCCCCCCCTAAAAGAATTCAAATTTTTCTGTCTTTGGATGGATTTTAGAAAATTGAGCAGTTATACGACTCCAACCATGGTATCTTAAACAATATTGCATCAAAATGTTCGAAATAGTCTTCTTTACAAGATTCAATTTGGTTCCAGAAATTTCTAGCCACTTAAAATGTCCTAATTACCAGCCCCCTTTAAAGAAGTCAAATTTTTATGTGTTTTTGGTCGAATTTTATAAATATGAGGAGTACAACGACTCCAACCATGAGATCTTAAATAATAATACATCAAAATATTTGCAGCAGTCTCCTCTATAAGATTCAGTATGGTTTTAGACAATTCTTGACAAATAAAATGTTCTAATCAACACCCTATAATAAGTCAATTTTGTGTCATTTTGATTTTATTTTAAAAAAATTGAGGAGTGTTATGACTCCAACCATGGTATCTTAAATATTAATACACAAAATGTTTCGCAAAAATCTCCTCTACAAGATTCAGTTTGGCTCCAGTCATTTCTAGCCTCCTAAAATATCCCAATCTCCCCCCCCACCCTTTTAAAAATTCATTATTGTGTTCTTTATGATCGAATTTTAGAAAAATTAGGAGTGTTAAGACTTTAACCATGGGATATTAAATATTAATACATCCAAATACTCGTATCAGTGTCTTCTACAAGATGTATTTTGATTCCAGACATTTCTAGTCTTCTTAAATGTCCTAACATGCCCCTCCTTTTTTTAAATTTCACACTTTTGTGTCTTTTTGATCAGAATTTAGAAAATGGAAGAGTGCTACGACTCAAACCATGGGATCAAAATTTTCGCCTCAATATTCTGTACAAGATTCAATTTGTTTCAAGACATTTCTAGATATCTAAAATGTCTCAATATCCCCCGACTTTAAGGCAGTAAACATGTGTATTTTATCGGATTTATGAAATTGATGAGTGATATGATTCCAACCATGATATCTTAAATTTCAATACATCATAATGTTCGCAACATTCTTCTCTACAAGATTAAGTTTGACTCCAGAAATTTGTAGCCACTTAAAATATCCCATTCACGCCCCCCACTTTTAAAAATTCATTTTTGTGTTCTTTTTCAACGAATTTTAGAAAAATGAGGAGTGTTATGATTCTAACCATAGGACATTAAACATTAATACATTACAATATTCCCAAGAGTCTCATCTACAAAATTCCATTTAGATCAATATATCTCTAGTATCGTGAAATGGGTTAATCACCCCCCTCCCTTTATTAGAATTCAAGTTTTTCTGTCTTTTCGGTTGGATTTTAGAAAATTGAGGAGTGATACGACTCCAACCATGACATCATAAATATTAATACGTCAAAATGTTCGCAACACTCTCCTCGACAAGATTTAGTTTTGCTCCAGACAATTCTAGGCACCTAAATAGACCTAATCACGCCCATCCCCTTTTTCTTAAGAATTCAAATTTTTGTGTCTTTTTGGTTGGATTTTAGAAAATTGTGGAGTGTTTCGAATACAATAATGGGATCTTAAATATTAATACATAAAAATGATCGCAACATTCTCCGCTACTAGGTCCAGTTTGGTTCCAGACACCTCTGGTTTTCTAAAATATCATAATCAGTACCCCACCCCTTTTTAAGAATTCAAATTTTTGGGTCTTTTTGTTCTTATGTTAGATAATTGAGGAGTGCTACAACTCAAACCATGGGATGTTAAAAGTTATATACCAAATTTTTTGTAACTGTCTCCTCTACAAGATTAAGTTTGGTGCCTGACATTTCTTGACACCTAAAATGTCCTAATCACACCCCTTATAAAAATCAATTTTGTGTTTTTTTATTGTATTTTAAAAAATTGAGGAGTGTTAAGACTCCAAACAAGGGATCTTAAATATTAATACATCTATGTGGTTCCAACAGTCTTCTCTACAATACTTATTTTGGCTCCAGACATTTCTAGCCACCTGAAATGGAAGACTTTTACGACTCAAACAATGGGATCAATTAATCACGCCACTCCCCTATTTTAAGAATTCAAATTTTTGTGTCTTTTTGGTTGCATTTTAGAAAATTGAAGAGTGTTTCGAGAACAACCATGCGATCTTAATTATTAATAAATCAAAATATTCGCAACATACTCCTCTAGAAGATTTAATTTGATTCTAGATACGTCTGGTCTTCTAAAATGTCCTTATCAGTCCCCACCTGTTTAAGAATTCATATTTTTGTCTTTTTTTTGTTCTTATTTTAGATAATTGAGGATTGCTGCAACTTAAACCATGGGATATTAAATGTTAATAGATCACATTGTTTGCAACAGTCTCCTCTAGAAGATTCAATTTGGTGCCAGACATTTCTTGACACCTAAAATTTCCTTATCAGCCCCCTATAAATATCTCCAAATATGGATCTTAAATATTAATAAATTAAAATGTTCGCATGAGTGTCCTCTACAAGATGCAATTTAGTTCCAGACATGTCTAGATACTAAAATGTCCTAATCAGTCCCCCCCCCTTTTTTTTAAATTCAAATTTTTGTGTATTTTTGGTCAGATTTTAGAAAATGGAAGTCTTTTACGACTCAAACAATGGGATCAATATGTTCGCCTCAATATTCTGTACAAGATTCAATTTGTTTCAAGACATTTCTAGATATCTAAAATGTCCCAATATCCCCCGACTTTAAAGAATTAAACATGTGTATTTTATCGAATTTTAGAAAATTGATGAGCGTTATGATTCTAACCATGATATCTTAAATTTTCATACATCAAAATGTTCGCAACTATCTTCTCTACAAGATTGAGTTTGGCTCCAGACATTTATAGCCACTTAAAATCACCCATTCTCGCCCCCCACTTTTAAAAATTCATTTTTGTGTTCTTTTTCATCGAATTTTAGAAAAATGAGGAGTGTTATTATTCTAACCATGGGACATTAAACATTAATACATCACAATTTTCGCAACAGTCTCATCTACAAAATTTCATTTGGTTCAATATATCTCTAGTACCCTAAAATGTGTTAATCACCCCCCTCCCTTTATTAGAATTCAAGTTTTTCTGTCTTTTCGGTTGGATTTTAGAAAATTGAAGAGTGATACGACTCCAACCATGGCATCTTAAATATTAATAGGTCAAAATGTTTGCAACAGTCTCCTCTACAAGATTCAGATGTGATCGAGACATTTCTAGTTCTGTAAAAGTCATAATAATTCCCCTATTTAAAGTATTAAAATTTTTTTATCGTAATTTAGGAAATTGGGGAGTTTTGTGATTCTAACCATGGGTTCTTAAATATTAACACATCAAGATGTTTGCAATCGTCTCCTCTATAAGAATTACTTTGGTGTCAGACATTTCTAGTCACCTAAAATGACCTATTTCTAGCCACCTATTTCTACCCCTCTCCCCCGATTTTTAAGAATTCAAATTTTTGTGTCTTTTTGGTTGGATTTTATTAAATTGAGGAGTGTTATGACTCCAACCATGGGATCTTATATATTAATACATCAAAATGTTTGCAACATTTTCCTCTACAAAATTCAGTTTGGCTACAGACATTACTTTGTCCTTTAAAATTCCCTAATCAACCCCCATCCTTTTAAGAATTCAAATTTTTGTGTCTTTTGGGTCGGATTATAGATAATTGAGGATTCCTACAACTTAAACCATGGGATGTAAAATATAAATACATAAAAATTTTCGTAACAGTGTCCTCTATGAGATTCTATTTGGTTCCACACATCTCTAGTCACTTCAAATGTCCGTAGCACCACCCCCCTCTTTTAAAAAAATTCAAATATTTCAGTCATTTTGGTTGGATTTTAGATAAATGAAGAGTGATACGACTCCAACCATGGGATCTTATATTTTAATACATCAAAGTTTCGCATCAGTGTCCTCTACAAGATTCAATTTGGATCCAGACATCTGTTATTTCTAAAATGTCCTAATCAGCTCCCCTCTTTTTTAAGTATTCAAATTTTTGTGTCTTTTCGGTAGTATTTTAGATAATTGACTAGTGCTATAACTTAAACCATGGGATGATAAATGCTAATACATCAATTTGTTTATAACAGTCTCCTATATAAGATTCAGTTTGGTCCCAGACACTTCTTGACACCTTAAATGTCCTGAGCATCCATCTTTATAAATCAATTTTGTGTCTTTTTGATTGCATTTTAAAAAATTGTGGAGTGTTATGACTCCAACCATGGGATCTTACATATTAATACATGAAAATGTCGCAATATGCTCCCCTACAAAATCTAGTTTGGTTCCAGACATTTTTAGTCACCTGAAATTTTCTAATTACGCCCCCCCTTTTAAGAATTCAAATTTTTCGGTCTTTTTGGTTGGATTTTAGATATTTGAAGAGTGATACGACACCAACCATGGGATCTTTAATATTAATACATCAAAATGTTCGCATCAGTGTCCTCTACAAGATTCCATTCGGTTCCAGACATCTCTAGTCTTCTAAAATGTCTTAATCAGCCCCCTTTCTTTTTTAAGAGTTTTAAGAATTCAAATTTTTGTGACTTTTTGGTCGAATTTAGAAAATTGAGGAGTGTTATGACTCCAACAACAGGATCTTGAATATTACTACATCAAAATGTTCATAAAACTCTCCCCTAAAAGATTCAGTTTGGCTCCACTTATTTCTAGTACCTGAAGTCTCCTAATCAACTTCCCACCTCTTTAAAGAAGTCAAATTTTTAAGTCTTTTGGGTCAAAATTCCCTTATATCTTAAAAAAAAGTCCATGTATGTATACAAATAAAGGACACAATTTAGTAGTAAATCATATTTCCATAATAACTGTGGTATTGATTTTATTATATAAAAACATATTTTACAGGGAAAATGAGTTTTTTATAGTGTACCCAAGTAACACTAGTGATTCTTTTTTTCCCGATTACGCTAATTTCAAATTGTATTCAAAATCTGCATAAATTTCCATTATATGGACAAACAAGTTGTTTACTTTAGTATTAAATCACATTCTATAAGTAACTGTGGCATTCATTTTATTATAAAAAATATATTTTATGAGAAAAAATTCATTCTGTATGGTGCGCACACATGGAACGTGTGACTTCAGATTCCCGCAAAGATTGACTTCAAAATTCCCTTATATCTTAAAAAAATGCCCGATATGTATACCAACAAATGGTACAAATTACTAGTAAATCACATTTCTATACTAACTATGGTATCGCTTTTTTATAATAAATATATTTTACGAGAAAAATGAGTTTTTCTACAGTGCGCCTAGGTAACACAAATGATCCACTTTTCCCGATTACTCTACTTTGAAAATTTACTAAAAATCTGCATAAATTTTATGTGTAATGACAATCAAATGGTTGGATTTAGTACTAAATCACATTCCAAGACTAACTATTGTATTCATTTTATTATGACAAATATATTTTATGATTAAAAAGTGATATCTTTTGGTGCTTCACCATTGTTTGTGTAACTTCAGATTCCCAGAAAAATTTACTTTAAAGTCCCTTATATCTCAAAAAATGCCCTACATATTAACAAATAATAGATACAATTTAGTAGTAAATTACATTTCTAGTCTAACTATTGTATTCATTTTATAATAAAACATAAATTTTACGAGAAAGTGAGTTTAAGTGTAGAGCGCCCAAGTAACACTAGTGATACTTTGTGGTATTAATTTCTTATGGTACTAATTGTGGTATTATTTATTCTGGTATATCGACAAAAAAATGGTTTCATTTAGTAATAAATCACATAATAAGACTAATTGTGGTATTAATTTTATAATAAAAATATATTTTATGAGAATAAAATGATTATGTTTGTTGCGCCCATATGGTATGTGTTACTTCATATTAGCACCAAGATTGACTTAATAATTCCCTTATATCTAAAAATATGCCCATAAGTAAACAAAATAATGATACAATTTCGTAGAAAATCTTATTTCTAGACTATCTGTGGTATTGTTTTCATTATAATTAATATATTTCACGAGAAAAATGAGTTTTTCTATAATGTGCCCTAGAAACACATATGATACCCTTATCCCGATTATTCTAATTTCAAAAGTTACTCAAAATCTGCATGAATTTCCATGTATGGACAATAAAATGGTTTCATTTAGTAGGAAATCTTATTCTAAGACTAACTTTGGTATTCATTTTATTATAAAAATAGATTTTATGAGAAAAAAGGTGTATCGTATGGTGTGCCCATATGGTACGTGTGACTTCAGATTTCCCCCATGAATGACTTAAAAATTCTCTTATATCTTCAAAAATTCCTGGTATGTATACAAATAAAGACATAATTTAGTAGTAAATTATATTTCCAGAATAACTGTGGTATTGATTTTTATATGAAAAAAAATATATTTTACGAGGTAAATAAGTTTTTGTATAGTGCACCCAAGTAACACTATTGATCCCCTTTTCCTGATTATGCTAATTTGAAAGATTACTCAAAATCTGCATAAATATTCGGTGTAAGGACAATCAAATGGTTTCATTTAGTAGTAAATAACTTTCTAAGACTAACTTGGGTATTCATTTTATTATAAAAAAATATTTGATGAGATAAAAGTTATTATGTCTGGTTTCCCCATATGGTACGTGTCACTTAATATTCCCACCAAGAATTACTTCAAAATTCCTTATATCTTGAAATATTTCCAGTAAGTATACAAATAAAAAATAAACTTTTGTATTGGATCACATTTCTAGAATAACTGTGGTATTGATATCATAAAAATATATTTTACAAGGAAAATGAATTTTTGAATAGTGCACTACTGATCTCATTTTCATGATTATGCTAATTTCAAAATTCACTCAAAATCTGCGTAAATTTTCCGTGTATGGACAATCAAATGGTTTCATCAAGTTTTAAATCATATTCTAATACAAACTGGGGTATTCATTTTATTATAAAAAATATATTTTAGGAGATAAAAGACATTTTGTATTGTGCGCCGACATGGTACGTGTAACTTCAGATTCCCGCTAAGATTAATTTCAAAATTTCCATATATCTTAAAAAATGCCCAGTATGTATGCCAATATATGATACCATATAGTAATGAATCACATTTCTAGACTAACTAAAGTATTTGTTTTAATATAAAACATAAATTTTACGTGAAAAATGAATTTTTGAGTACTGCATCCAAGTAACACTTGTGACACCCTTTCCCGATTACGCTAATTTCAAATTGTACTCAAAATCTGCATAAATTTCTAGTATACGGCCAAACAAATGGTTTTATTTCGTAGTAAATGAAATTCTAAGACTAACTGTGGTATTAATTTTATTATAAAAATATATTTTATGAAAATAAAGTAATATTGTTTATTGCACCCCCATATGGTACGTGGACTTTAGTTTCCCACCAAGACTGACTTTAAAATTCCCTTATATCTTAAAACATTCCCAGTATGTATACAAATTAATTAAAAAATTTAATTAGTAAATGGTACTTCTAGAATAACTGTGGTATTGATATTATAAAAATATATTTTAGAATTAAAATGAATTTTTGAATAATGCAACCAAGTAACACTAGTGATCTCCTTTTCATGATTATGCTAATTTCAAAATTTACTCAAAATCTGCATAAATTTTCCGTGTATGGACAATCAAATGGTTTCATCTAGTTGTAAATCATATTCCTAAACTAACTGTGGTATTCATTTTATTATAAAAAAACATATTTTATGCAAAAAAAGGAATATCGTATGGTTGGCCTATATCGTGTGTGTGACTTCATATTCCCACCAAGATTGACTTCAAAATTCCCTTATATCCTAAAACATTCCTGGTATGTATACAAATAAATGACATAATTTAGTAGTAAATCACATTTCTAGAATAACGGTTGTATTGATTTTATTATAAAACATAAATTTTAAGAGAAAAACAGATTTTGTGTACAGCGCCCAAGTAACACTAGTGATACCCTTTCCAGAGTTTACGCTAATTTCAAATTGTACTCAAATACTGCACAAATTTCTAGTCTACGGTCAAACAAATGGTTTTATTTAGTAGTAAATCACATTCTAAGACTAACTGTGGTATTAATATTATTATAAAAAATATATTTTATGAAAATAAAAGGATATTGTTTGGTGCACCCATATGGTACGTGTGACTTCAGTTTCCCACCAAGATTGACTTTAAAATTCCCTTATATCTTAAAACATTCCCAATATGTATACAAGTAAAATATAAAAATTAGTAATAGATAACATTGCTTATAAAAATATGGTATTCATTTTATTTTAAAAAATAATTTTATATGAGGAAAAAGGTATATCATGTTGTGCGCCATATGGTACGTTTGACTTCAGATTTCCACCAAGATTGACTTCAAAATTCCCTTATATCTTAAAAAATTCCCACTATGTATACAAATAAAGAAAACAATTCAGTAGTAAATCTTATTTCTAGAATAACTGTGGTATTGATTTTTATATCAAAAAAAAAATATATTTTACGAGGTAAATAATTTTTTGTATAGTGCACCCAAGTAACACTTTTGATCCCCTTTTCATAATTATGCTAATTTGAAAGATTACTCAAAATCTGCATAAATATTCGGTGTAAGAACAATCAAATGGTTTCATTTAGTAGTAAATAAAATTCTAAGACTCACTTGGGTATTCATTTTATTATCAAAAATATATTTTATGAGATAAATTCATTTTCTCTGGTGCCCCGATATTGTGCGTGTCACTTCATATTCCCACCAAGATTGACTTCAAAATTCCCTTATATCTTAAAATATTTCCAGTATGTATACAAATAAAAAATAAACTTTGGTATCGGATAACTTTTCTAGAATAACTGTGGTATTGATTTTATAAAAATATATTTTACAAGGAAAATGAATTTTTGAATAGTGCACCCAAGTAACACTACTGATCTCTTTTTCATGATTATGCTTATTTCAAAATTTACTCAAAATCTGCATAAATTTTCCGTGTATGGACAATCAAATGATTTCATCTAGTGGTAAATCATATTCCTAGACTAACTGTGGTATTCATTTTATTATAAAAAATATATTTTATGCAAAAAAAGAGGTTTTGTATAGTGCGCTCAAGTAACAATATTGATACCCTTTCCGGATTACTCTAATTTCGAATTGTACTCATAATCTGCATAAATTTCCATTATATGGAAAAACAAGATGTTTGATTTAGTAGTAAATAACATTCTATAAGTAACTTTGGTATTCATTTTATAATAAAAAATATATTTTATGAAAAAAAATTGATATCGTATGGTGCGCCCATATGGTACGTGTGAGATCAGATTTGAACCAAGATTGATTTCAAAATTCCCTTATATCTTAAAAAAGTCCATGTATGTATACAAATAAAGGACACAGTTTAGTAGTAAATCATATTTCCAGAAAAACTGTGGTATTGATTTTATTATAAAAAAATATATTTTACGAGGAAAATGAGTTTTTTATAGTGCACCCAAGTAACACGAGTGATCCTTTTTTCCGGATTACGCTAATTTCAAAATGTATTCAAAATCTGCATAAATTTCCAAATATGGACAAACAAGTTGTTTCCTTTAGTAGCAAATCATATTCTATAAGTAACTGTGGTATTCATTTTTATATTTTATGAGAAAATTCATATTGTATGGTGCGCACACACATGGAACCTGTGACTTCAGATTCCCGCTAAGGTTGACTTCAAAATTCCCTTATATCTTAAAAAAATGCCCAATATGTATATCAATAAATGGTACAATTTAGTAGTAAATCACATTTGAAGACTAACTGTTGTATCGATTTTTTATAATAAATATATTTTACGAGAAAAATGAGTTTTTGTACAGTTCGCCTAGGTAACACAAATAATCCATTTTCCCGATTACAATAATTTGAAAATTTACTAAAAATCTGCATAAATTTCATGTGTAATGAAAATCCAATGGTATGATTTAGTGGTAAATTACATTCTAAGACTAACTGTGGTATTCATTTTATTATAACAAATATATTTTATGAGAAAAAAGAGATATCGTGTGGCGCGCCCCCATGGTTTGTGTGACTTCAGATTCCCAGAAAGATTGACTTTAAAAGTCCCTTATAACTGAAAAAATGCCCTATATGTTAACAAATAATAGATACAATTTAATAGAAAATTCCATTTCTATTCTAACTATGGTAATTATGTTTTTATAAATTACAAATTTTACCGGAAAATTTGTTTTAGTATAGAGCGCCCAAGTAACACTAGTGATCCCTTTTTCCCGAATATGCTAATTTCAAATTTTATTTCAAAATCTGCATACATTTCTGGTATATGGACAAACAAATGGTTTCATTTAGTAGTAAATCTTATTCTAAGACTATTTGTAATATTAATTTTATAATAAAAATATATTTTATGGGAAAAAAAGTATTATGTTTGTTGTGCCCATATGGTATGTGTGACTTCATATTCCCACCAAGATTGACTAAATAATTCCCTTTTATCTTAAAATATGCCCAGTAGGTATACAAAAAAATGATACACTTTCGTGGAAAATTACATTTCTAGACTATCTGTGGTATTGTTTTTATTATAATTAATATATTTCACGAAAAAAATGAGTTTTTGTATAATGTGCCCAAGAAACATATAGGATCCCCTTCTCCCGATTACTCTAATTTCAAAAGTTACTCAAAATCTGCATAAATTTCCATATATGGACAATAAAATGGTTTCTTTTAGTAGGAAATCATATTCTAAGACTAATTGTGGTATTCATTTTATTATAAAAATAGATTTTATGAGAAAAATGGTGTATCGTATGGTGAGCCCATATGGTACGTGTGACTTCAGATTTCCACCATGATTGACTTCAAAATTCCCTTATATCTTCAAACATTCCTGGTATGTATACAAATATATATATATATATATATATATATATATATAGACATAATTTTGTAGTAAATTATATTTCCAGAATAACTGTGGTATTGATTTTATTATAAAATATATATTTTATGAGAAAAATGAGTTTTTTATATGAAATGCGCTCAAGTAACACTTATGATCCCTTTTTCACGATTAAGCTAAATTCGAATTTTACTCATAATCTGCTTAAATTTCAATTATATGGAAAAACAAGTTGTTTGATTTAGTAGTAAATCACATTCTATAACCAACTTTGGTATTGATTTTATAATAAAAATATATTTTACTAGAAAAAAGGGATATTGTATGGTGCGCCTATGTGGTACCTGTGACTTCAGATTTCCACCAAGATTGATTTGACAATTCCCTTATATCTTAAATAATTCCCAGTATATATACAAGTAAAGGATACAATTTAGAAGTAAATCATATTTCTATAATAAATGTGGTGTTGATTTTTATATAAAAAAATATATTTTACGACGAAAATGAGTTTTTGAATAGTGAACCCAAGTAACACTAGTGATCTCCTTTTCATGATTATGCTAATTTCAAAATTTACTCAAAATCTATATAAATTGTCCGGGTATGGACAATAAAATGGTTTCATGCAGTAGGAAATCACATTCTAAGACTAACTGTGGTATTCATTTTACTATAAAAATTATATTTTATGAGAAAAAAGGGATATCGTATGGTGGGCCTATATCGTATGTGTGACATCATATTCCCACCAAGATTGACTTCAGAATTCCCTTATATCTTAAAAAAATTCCCGGTATGTATACAAATAAAGGACATAATTTAGTAGCGCACCCAAGTAACACTGGTGATCCTTTTTTCCCGATAACGCTAAGTTCAAATTGTATTCAAAATCTGCATAAATTTCCAATATATGGACAATCAAGTTGTTTCCTTTAGTAGTAAATCACATGCTATAAGTAACTATGGTATTCAGTTTATTATAAAAAATATATTTTATGAGGAAAAATTAATTTTGTATTGTGCGCACACATGGAACGTGTGACTTCACATTCCCGCTAAGGGTGACTTCAAAATTCCCTTATATCTTAAAATAATGCCCGATATGTATACCAATAAATGGTACAATTTAGTAGTAAATCACATTTCTAGACTAACTGTGGTATTGTTTTTATTATAATTAATATATTTCACGAGAAAAATGAATTTTTCTATAATATGCCCAGGAAATACATATCACCTCCTTATCCCGATTACTCTAATTTCAAAAGTTACTCAAAATCTGCATAAATTTCCATGTATGGACAATCATATGGTTTCATTTAGTTGTGAATCACATTTTAAGACTAACTGTGGTATTTAATTTATTATAAAAAACATATTTTATGAGATAAAAGACATTTTGTATGGTGCGCCGACATGGTACGTGTGACTTCAGATTCCCGCTAAGATTGACTTCAAAATTGCCTTATATCTTAAAAAATGCCCAGTATGTATACAAATAAATGATACAATATAGTAATAAATCACTTTTCTAGACTAACTAACGTATTGGTTTTATTATAAAACATAAATTTTACCTGAAAAATGAATTTTTGAGTACTGCGCCCAAGTAACACTAATGACACCCTTTCCCGATTACGCTAATTTCAAATTGTACTCAAAATCATCATAAATTTGTAGTATACGGTCAAACAAATGGTTTTATTTAGTTGTAAATCACATTCTAAGACTAACTGTGGTATTAATTTTATTATAAAAATATATTTTATGAAAATAAAGTAATATTGTTTATTGCACCCCCATATGGTACGTGTGACTTCAGTTTCCCACCAAGATTGACTTTAAAATTCCCTTATATCTTAAAATATATCCAGTATGTATACAAATAAAGAATACAATTTAGTAGTAAATTTTATTTCTATAATAACTATGGTATTGATTTTTATATAAAAAAAATATATTTTACGAGGAAAATGAGTTTTTGTATAGTGCACCCAAGTAACACTAGTGATCCACTTTTCATGATTATGCTAATTTGAAAGATTACTCAAAATCTGTATAAATATTCGGTGTATGGACAATCAAATGGTTTTATTTAGTAGTAAATAACATTCTAAGACTAACTTGGGTATTCATTTTATTATGAAAAATATATTTTATGACATAAAAGCCATTTTGTCTGGTACCCATACGATACGTTTCACTTCATATTCCCACCAAGATTGACTTCAAAATTCCCTTCTATCTTAAAATACTCCCAGTATGTATACAAATAAATTAAAAATTTAGTAGCAAATGATATTTCTAGAATAACTGTGGTATTGATATTATAAAAATATATTTTAGAAGAAAAATGAATATTTGAATAATGCACCAAAATAACCTAGTGATCTCCATTTCTTGATTAAGCTAATTACAAATTTTACTCAAAATCTACATAAACTTTCCGTGTATGGACAATCAAATGGTTTCATTTAGTTGTAAATCACACTCTAAAACTAACTGTGGTATTCAATTTATTATAAAAAACATATTTTATGAGAAAAAAGGGATATCGTATGGTTGGCCAATATCATATGTGTGACATCATATTCCCACCAAGATTGACTTCAAAACTCCCTTATATCTTAAAACATTCCCGGTATGTATACAAATAAATGACATAATTTAGTAGTAAATCATATTTATAGAATAACTGTGGTATTGATTTTATTATAAAACATAAATTTTAAGAGAAAAATGAGTTTTTGTGTACTGCGCCCAAATAACACTAGTGATACTCTTTCCCGATTACGCTAATTTCAAATTCTACTCAAAATCTGCATAAATTTAAAGTATACGGTCAAACAAATGGTTTTATTTAGTAGTAAATCACATTCTAAGACTAACTGTGGTATTAATTTTATTATAAAAAATTTATTTTATGAAAATAAAGGGATATTGTTTGGTGCACCCATATGGTACGTGTGACTACAGTTTCCAACCAAGATTGATTTTAAAATTCCCTTATATCTTAAAACATTCCCGGTATGTATACAAATAAATGATAAAAATTAGTAATAGATTACATTGCTTATTAAAATATGGTATTCATTTTATTTTAAAAAATAATTTTATATGAGGAAAAATGTATATCATGTTGTGCGCCCATATGGTACGTGTAATTTCAGAGTTCCACCAAACTTGACTTCAAAATTCCCTTGTATCTTAAACAATTACCACTATGTATACAAATAAAGAAAACAATTCAGTAGTAACTCTTATTTCTAGAATAACTGAGGAATTGATTTTTATATAAAAAAAATATATTTTACGCGGAAAATGAATTTTTGTATTGTGCACCCAAGTAACACTAGTGATGACCTTTTCATGATTATTCTAATTTGAAAGATTACTCAAAATCTGCATAAATATTCCGTGTAAGGACAATCAAATGGTTTCAATTAGTAGTAAATAAAATTCTAAGACTAACTTGGGTATTCATTTTATTATAAAAAATATATTTTATGAGATAAAGGCATTTTGTCTGGTGCCCCCATATGGTACGTGTCACTTCAGATTCCCGCTAAGATTGACTTCAAAATTCCCTTATATCTTAAAAAATGCCCAGTATATATACAAATAAATGACACATTTTAGTAGTAAATCACATTCCTAGACTAACTATGGTATGGGATTTATAGTAAAACATAAATTTTACGAGAAAAATGAGTTTTTCTATGGTGCACCCAAGTAACACACATCTTAAAATATGCCCAATAGGTATTCAAATAAAAAAACAAAAACAAAATAGGCATTTTTTAAGATATAAGGAAATTTTAAATGTCACACAAAATGTCTGTTTTCTCATAAAATATATTTTTTATAATAAAATGAGAATACCAAAATTACTCTTAGAATGTGATTTACTACTAAATGAAACCATTCTATGTACATACACATATGTCCATTCGTATTGAAATTTATGTAGATTTAGACACTAAACTATTCTAATCACTAACTTTTATTTTTTATCTGATTTTAGAATAATTAAGGATTGTTATGATTCCAACCATAGGATATTAAATATTAATACATCAAAATGTTCCCAACAGTCTCCTCTACAAGATTCAGTTTGGTGCATGACATTTCTTTACACCTAAAATGACTTAATCACGCCCCCTTTTTTAAGGATTCAAATTTTTATGTTTTTCGGTCAAATTTTAGAACAATGAGGAGTGTTGCGACCCCAACTATGGAATCTTATATATTAATACACCAAAATGTTCTCAACAATCTACTCTACAAGATTTACTTTGGTCCCAGACATCTCTAGGCTCGGAAAATGTCCTAATCAACCCCCCCTTTTAAAGAATTAAATTTTTAGGTATTTTTGGTTGGATTTTAGATAATTGAAGAGTAACACGACTCTAACCATGGTATCTTATTAATACACCAAAATGTTCGCAACGGTCTCCTCTACAAGATTTAATTTGGCTCCAAACATTTCTTGTCACCTTAAATCCCACAATAAGCCTCCACCCTTTTTTAGTATTCAAAATTTTGTTTCTGTTTGGACGGATTTTAGAAAAATGAGGTGTGCACCGACTCTAACCATAGGATCTTAAATATTAGTACATCAAAATGTTCTAAACTGTCTCCTCTACAAGACTCAGTTTGGTTCCAGACATCTCTTGTCGTCTAAAATGTCGTAATCATAATATAATTTTGTGTCTTTTTGATTCTATTTTAGGAAATTGAGTAGTGTCATGTTTCCAACCATGGGATCTTAAATATTAATAAATCAAAATATGTGCATCAGTGTCGTCTACAAGATTCAGTTTATTTCCAGACATCTCCAACTTCTGAAATGTCCTAATCAGCCCCGACCATATTGAAAGGTTTCAAATTTTTTTGTCTATTTAGTAGGATTTTAGAAAATTGTGGAATGCACCGACTCTAACCATAGGATCTTAAATATTAATACATCAAAATGTTCGCAAAATTCTCCTTTGCAAGACTCAATTTGGTCCCAGACATCTCTAGTTTCTAAAATGTCCTAATCAGCCCCCTCCTTTTTTAAGGTTTCAAATTTTTTTGTCTATTTGGTAGGATTTTATAAAATTGTGGAATGCACCGATTCTAACCATAGGATCTCAAATATTAATACATCAAAATGTTCGCAAAATTCTCCTTTGCAAGATTCAATTTGGTCCCAGACATCTCTAGTTTCTAAAATGTCCAAATCAGCCCCTCCTTTTTTAAGGTTTCAAATTTTTTTATCTATTTGGTAGGATTTTAGAAAATTGTGGAATGCACAGACTCTAACCATAGGATCTTAAATTTTAATACATCAAAATGTTGGAAGCAGTCTCCTCTACAAGATTCAGTTTGGTTCCAAACATCTCTAGTCTTCTAAAATGTCATAATCAGCCCACCCCCTATTTTTAAGAATTAAAATTTTTGTGTTTTATTGGTCGTATTTTAGAAAATTGAAGAGTGCATCGACTCCAACCATAGGATCTTAAATATTAATACATCAAAATGTTTGCAGCAGTGTCCCTGATGTGATTCAGATTGGTCCTAGTTATCTCTAGTCTTCTAAAATGTCCGAATCAGTGCCCACCCCTTTTTTAAGAATTAAAAATTTCGTGTCTTTTTGTTCGGATTTTAGAAAATTGAGGTGTGCATCGACTCCACCCATGGGATATAAAATATTAATACATCAAAATGTTTGCAACAGTCACCTCTACAAGATTCAGTTTGGTTCCAGATATTTCTAGACACCTAAATTGACCTAATCACCACATCCTTTTTATAGAATTCAAATTTTTCGGAACTTTTTATTGGATTTTAGGTAATTGAGGAGTGATACGACTATAACCATGGGGTTTAAATATTAATCAAAAAATGTTAGCAACAGTCTTCTATACAAGATAGAATTTGGTCCCAGACATCTCTACCCTCCTAAAATGTCCTAATCACCCCTTCCCCTTTTAAAGAATTCAAACTTTTCGGACTTATTGCTGGATTTTAGATAATTAAGTAGAGATACGACACCAACCATGGGATCTTAAATATTAATACATGAAAATATTCGCATCAGTGTCGTCTACAAGATTCAATTTGGTCCCAGACATCTCTGGGTTCTAAAATGTCCTAATCAGCTCAACCCCATTTTTTAGGATTCAAATTTTTGTGTCTTTTTTGTCGGATTTTAGAAAATTGAGGAGTGCACCATCTCTAACCATAGAATCTTAAATATTAATGCATCAAAATGTTCGCAAAATTCTCCTCTACAAGATTGAGTTTTATTCAAGACATTTCTGGCCCTCTAAAATGTGCTTATAACCCCCTCTATAAGTAATAAACTTTTGTTGTTTTAAAGGATCTTAGAAAACTGAATAGTGTTATGATTTCAACCAGGGGATCTTAAATATTAAAACATCAAAATGTTCCCACCAGTCTCCTCTACAAGATTCAGTTTGTTTCCAAACATCTCTAGTCTTCTAAAATGTCATAATCAGCCCCCCCCATTATTAAGAATTAAAATTTTTTTGTTTTATTGGTCGTATTTTAGAAAATTGGGAAGACCTACGACTAAAGCCATAAGATCTTAAATATGAATATATCAAAATCTTCGAAAAATTATCCTCTACAAGACTAAGTTTTGTGCTAGACATTTCTTCACACATAAAATTTCCTGAGCACCCCTATAAAAATCAGTTTTGTGCCTTTTTGTTTGCATTTTAAAACATTGAAGAGTCTTATGACTCCAACCATGGTATCTTAAATATTAAAACATCAGAATATTCGCATCAATCTCATCTAAGAGATTCAGTTTGGTCCTAGGCATATCTGGTATTCTCAAATGTCCGAATCAATCCCCCCTTTTTATAAGAATTCAAATTTTTGTGTCTTTTTAGTCGGATTTTAGAAAATTGAGGAGTGCATCAAAGCCAACCATAGGATCTTAAATATTAATACATCAAAATGTTCGCTGTAGTGACCTCTATGAGATTCAGTTTGGTCCTAGGCATCTGAAGTCTTCTAAAATGTCCAAATCAGTCACCCTTTTTTTAAGAATTCAAATTTTTGTTTCTTTTTAGTAATTGAGTTTTAGAATTAGAAAATAATTTAGAGTATTAGAAAATTGAGGATTGAATCGATTCCAACCATAGAATCTTAAATATTAATACCTCGAAATGTTCGCAACAGTCTCATCTACAAGATTCAGTTTGGTTCCAGATATTTCTAGCCATGTAAACGACCTAATCACCCCCCAATTTTTTAATAGTTCAAATGTTAGTGTCTTTTTGGTTGGATTTAAAAAATTGAGGAATGCTATGACTCTAACCATGCGATCTTAAATATTACTACATCAAAAAGTTCGCCATAGTCTCCTATACAAGATTCAATTTGTGGTCACAGACATCTCTAGTCTCTTAAAATATCCTAATAACCACCCCCTTTTAAAGAATTCAAATTTTAGGAACTTTTGGTTGGATTTTACGTAATTGAGGAGTGATACGATGCCAACCATGGGATGTTAAATATTAATACATCAAAATGTTTGCAACAGTCTCCTCTACAAGATTCAGTTTGGTTCCAGACATTTCTAGACTCCTAAAATGTCCTAATCACCAATCCATCTTTTAGAGAACACAAATTTTTCGGTGTTTTCGTTGGATATTAAATAACTGAGTAGAGATACGACTCCAACCATGGGATCTTAAATATTAATAAATCAAAATATATTCGCATCAGTCTCTTCTACAAGATTCAATTAGCACTCCAGACATTTATAGACACCAAAAATGTCCTAATCAGCATCCCCTCTTTTAAAAATTCAAATTTTTGTGTCTTTTTCATCGGACTTTAGAAAATTCAGGAGTGCACCAACAAAGATCTAACCATAGGATCTTAAATAATAATACATCAAAATGTTCGCAAAATTCTCCTCTATAAGATTCAGTTGTGTTCAAGATACTTCTAGTCCTCTAAAATGTTCTAATACCCCCCCTCTTTAAAGTATTAAAATTGTTTTTTTATCGTATTTTAGGAAATTGAGGAGTATTATGATTTCTACCATGGGATCTTAAATATTATTACATAAAAATATTCGCAATAGTCTCCTCTTTAGAATTCAGTTTGGAGCGAGGCATTTCGTTGCATCTAAAATGTGCTAATCACCTCCCACTATAAAAGTGAATTTTGTGTATTTATGATTGAATTTTAGAAAATTGAGGAGTGTTACCACTCCAACCATGGGATATAAATATCAATTCATCAAAATGTGCGCAACAGTCTCCTCTACATGATTCAGTTTGGAACCACACATTATCTTTAGT
This sequence comes from Latrodectus elegans, assembly GCA_030067965.1. Lineage (NCBI taxonomy): Eukaryota > Metazoa > Arthropoda > Arachnida > Araneae > Theridiidae > Latrodectus > Latrodectus elegans. The sequence goes on along the minus strand of CM057811.1, from coordinate 106,626,385 downwards.
CTTCTAAAATGTCCGAATCAGTGCCCAACCCCTTTTAAAATTAAAAATTTCGTGTCTTTTTGTTCGGAATTTAGAAAATTGAGAAGTGTTAAGACTCCAACAATAGGATCTTAAATATTAATACATCAAAATGTTTGCAACAGTCTCCTCTACAAGATTTACTTTGTTTCCTGACATTTCTAACCACCTAAAATAACCCAACCAGCCCCCCCTTTTTTAAGAATTCAAATTTTTGTGTCTTTTTGTTCGGATTTTAGATAATTGATGAGCGCTACAATTTAAACCATGTGATGTTAAATATTAATACATAACATTGTTTTTAGCAATCACATCTACAAGATTCATTTTCGTCTCAGACATCTCTAGTCACCTAAAATGTCCTAATCACCCCCCCCCTTCTATAAAATTCAAATTATTCGATCTTTTTGGTTTGATTGTAGATAATTGACGAGTGAAACGACTCCAACCGTGGCATCTTAAATAATTATACATATCAATGTTCGCAAAATTCGCTTCTACAAGATTCAGTTTGATTCAAGACATTTCTTATTGTCTGAAATGTCCTAATAACCCCTACATTTAAAGTATTAATTTTTTGTTTTTTATAGGATTTTAAAAATTGAGGAGTGTTATGACTCCAACCATGGGATCTTAAATATTAATACATCAAAATGTTTGCAATAGTCTCCATTTCAAGATTCAGTTTAGTTCCAGACATTTCATACACATAAATGTCCTAATCCCCACCCCTATAAAATTAATATTGTGTCTTTTTGATTCTATTTTAGAAAATTGAGGAGTGTTATGACTCCAACCATGGAATCTTAAATATTAATACATCAAAATGTTCGCAAATGTCTCTTCTAAAAGATTCAGTTTGGCTCCAGACATATCTAGACACCAAAAATGTCCGAATCAGCACCCCCTTTTTAAGAATTCAAATTTTTGTGTCCTTTTGGTCGGATTTTAGAAATTATAGGAGTGCAACGACTCAAACCATAGGATCTTAAATATTAATACATCAAAATGTTCGCAATAGTCTCCTCTAGAAGATTCACTTTGGTTCCAGAAATCTCTAGTTTCTAAAATGTTCTAATCTCTCCGCCCTCCCACCCACATTTTTAAGGATTCAAACTTTTTGTCTATTTGGAAGGATTTTAGAAAATTGTGGATTGTACTGACACTATCCATAGGATCTTAAATATTAATACATCAAAATGTTCGTTACAGTCTCCTCTACAAGATTCAGTTTGGTTCCAAACATCTCTAGTCTTCTAAAATGTCATAATCAGCCCCCCCCCATTTCTAAGAATTAAAATGTTTGTGTCTGTATTGTCGTATTTTAGAAAATTGTATAGAATTACGGCGGCAACCATAAGATCTTAAATATTAATATATCGAAATGTTCGATGAAGTATCATCTACAAGATTCAGTTTGGTGCTAGACATTTCTTGACACTTAAAATTTCCTGAGCACCCCCCTATAAAAATAAATTTTGTGTATTTTGATTGTATTTTAAAAAATAGAGTAATATCTTGATTCCAACCATAGGATCTTAAATATTAATACATTAGAATATTCGCATCAGTCTCCTCTACAAGTGACCTAATCACCCCCCGTTTTATTAAGAATTCAAATTTTTGTATCTTTTTGGTTGGATTTAAAAAATTGAGGAATGCCACGACTCTAACCTTGCGATCTTAAATATTACTACATCAAAATGTTCGCAATAGTCTCCTCTACAAGATTGAATTTGGTTAGAAATCTCTATTCTCTTAAAATGTCCTAATAACCAACCCTTTTTAAAGAATTCAATATTTTTGGAACTTTTGGTTGGATTTTAGGTAATTCAAGAGTGATACGACTCCAACCATGGGATGTTAAATATTAATACATCAAAATGTTTGCAACAGTCTCCTATACAAGATTGAGTTTGGTCCCAGAAATCTTTTATCTCCTAAAATGTCCTAATCACCACCTCCCCCTTTTAAAGAATTCAAATTTTTCAGTCTTTTTCGTTGGATATTAGATAATTGATTAGAGATACGACTCCAATCATGGGATCTTAAATATTAACACAACAAAATGTTCGCAATAATGTCCTCTATGAGATTCAATTTGGTTCTAGACACATCTAGTCCTCTAAAATGTCCAAATCAGACCCCTTTTTTATGAATTCAAATTTTCGTGTTTTTTGGTCGGATTTTAGAACACTGAGGAGTGCACCGACTCCAACCATACGATCTTAAATATTAATACATCAAAATATTCGCAACAGTCTCCTACACAAGATTGAGTTTGGTGCCAGACATGTTTGGAATCCTAAAATGTCCTAATCTCCCCCACCCTATAAAAATCAATTTTGTGTCTTTTTGTTTTTATTTTAGATAGTTGAGGAGTGTTACGACTCCAACAAAGAGATCTTAAATATTAATACATCAAAATGTTCGCAATAGTCTCCTCCTCAATATTATGTTGTGTTCAAGGTATTTCTAGTCCTCTAAAATGTCCTAATTACCTCCCCCCCACTTCTTTAAAGTATTAAACTTGTTTTTTTATCGTATTTTAGGAAATTGAGGAGTATTATGATTCCAACCATGGGACCTTAAATATTAGTACATCAGAATGTTCGCTACAGTCTTCTGTATGAGATTAAGTTTTAGTCTGGACATCTCCAGTCACCTAAAATGACCTAATCATGCCCAACCTTTTTTAGGAATTCAAATTTTTCGGTCTTTTTGGTTGGATTTTAAATAATTGAGTAGAGATACGACTCCAACCATGGGATCTTAAATAATTATACATCAAAATATTCGCATCAGTGTCGTCTACAAGATTCAATTTAGTTCCAGACATCTCTAGTTTGTAAAATGTCCTAATATACTCAACCCCCATTTTGTAGGATTCAAATTTTTGTGTCTTTTTAGTAAGATTTTAGAAAATTGAGGAGTACACCGACTCTAAACATAGGATCTTAAATATTAATTCATCAATTCACATCGCTACAGTCTCCTCTACAAGATTCAGTTTGGTGCCAGACATTACTTGACACCTAAAATAACCTAATCACCCCAACTATAAAAATCAATTTTGTGTAATTTTGATTGTATTTTAAAAAAATAGAGTAGTATTATGACTCCAACAGTGGGATCTTAAATATTAATAAATCAAAATGTTTGCAACAGTCTCCTATACAAGATTCAGTTTGGTCCCAGACCATTTTAGGAACATAAAATGACGTAAGCAGCCCCTCCTTTTTTTAAGAATTCAAATTTTTGTGTCTTTTTGTTCGGATTTTAGATAATTAATGAGCGCTACAATTTAAACCATGTGATTTTAAATATTAATACATCAAATTGTTTGCAACAATCTACTCTACAAGATTCAGTTTGGTACCAAGATATCTCTAGTCACCAAAAATGTCCGAATCACCGCCCTGTTTTATAAAATTGCAATGTTTAGGTCTTTTTGGTTGAATTGTAGATTATTGACGAGCAAAACGACTCCAACCATGGAATATGAAATAATTATACATAACAATTATCGCAAAAGTCTCGTCTACAAGATTCAGTTTCGTTCCAAACATTTCTAGTCTTCAAAAATTTCATATAAAGCCCCCCCCCTCTATCTTTAAGAATTAAAATTTTTGTGTCTTTTTGGTCGCATTTTTGAAAATTGAGAAGAGTTACGATTAAAGCCATAAGATCTTAAATATTAATATATCAAAATGTTCGAAAAAGTATCCTCTACAAGAATTATTTTGGTGCTAGACATCTCTAGTCACCTAAAATGTCCTAATCACCCCCCCCCTTCTATAAAATTCAAATGTTTCGATCTTTTTGGTTTGATTGTAGATAATTGACGAGTGAAACGACTCCAACCATGGGATCTTAAATATTAAAACATCAGAATATTCGCATAAGTCTCATCTATGAGATTCAGATTGGTCCTAGACATCTCTGGTCTTCACAAATCTCCGAATCAATCCCCCCTTTTTATAAGAATTCAAATATTTGTGTCTTTTTAGTCGGATTTTAGAAAATTGAGGAGTGCATCAAAGCCAACCATAGGATCTTAAATAGTAATACATCAAAATTTTGGCAGTAGCAACAACCTATAAAAATAAATATTATGTCTTTTTGATTGTATTTTAAAAAATTGAGGAGTCTTATGACTCCAACCGTGGGATCTTAAATATTAATACATCAGAATATTCGGAACAGTCTCCTCTATGAGATTCAGTTTGGTTCTAGACATCTCTGGTCTTTTAAAATGTCCAAATCAGTCACCCCCCCCTTTTGTGTCTTTTTAATCGGATTTTGGAAAATTTAAGATTGAATCTACTCCAGCCATAGAATCTTAAATATTAATACATCAAAATGTTCGCAACTGTCTCGCCTATATGATTGAGTTTTGTGCTAGACATTTTTTGACACATAAAATGCCCTAATCTCCCTCTCTCTATGAAAATGAATTTTGTGCGTTTTTTTTTATTTTATAAAATTGAGGAGTGTTACGACTGCAACCATGTGATCTTAAATGTTATTACATCAAAATGTTCGCAACAGTCTCCTCTATAAGATACAGTTGTGTTCAAAACATTTCTAGTCCTCTAAAATATCCTAATAACCCCCCTCTTTAAAGTATTAAACTTGTTTTTTTATCGTATTTTTTTAAAATGAGGAAAATTATGATTCCAAACATGGGATCTTAAATTTAATACATCAAAATGTGTGCAACAGTATCATCTACAAGATTCAGTTTGGAGCCACACATTTCTTATCATCTAAAATGTCTTAATCACCCCCCTTATAAAAATCAAATTTTTATCTTTTTGATTGTATTTTAAAAAATTGAGGAGTGTTAAGACTCAAACCATGGGATCTGAAATACTAATACATCAAAATGTTTGTAACAGTCTCCTCTACAAGATTTAATTTGTTTCCAGACATTTCTGGGCACCTAAATTGACCTAATCACCACCCCCCTTTTATAGAATTAAAATTTTTTGGATTTTTTGGTTGGATTTTAGGTAATTGAGGAGTGATACGACTCCAACCATGGGATTTAAATATTAATACATCAAAATGTTTGCAACAGTCTTCTATACAAGATTCAGTTTGGTCCCAGACATATCTACCCTCCTAAAATGTCCTAATCACCTCTCCCCCTTTTAAAGAATTCAAAATTTTCTGTCTTTTTGGTTGGATTTCAGATAATTGAGAAGAGATATGACTCCAACCATTGGATCTTAAATATTAATACATCAAAATATTCGCATCAGTGCCGTCTACAAGATTCAATTTGGTTCCAGACATCTCTAGTTTCTAAAATGTCCTAATCAGCTCACCCCCCTCCTTTTAAGATTCAAATTTTTGTGTCCTTTTAGTCGGATTTTAGAAAATTGAGTCCATCGTCTTTAACCATAGGATCTTAAATATTAATGCATCAAAATAATCGCAAAATTCTCCTCTACAAAATTCAGTTTGAATCAAGACATTTCTGGCCCTCTACATTGCGCTAATAGCGCCCCTCTATAAAGTATTAAACTTTTGTTGTTTTATCGGATTTTAGGAAATCGAGGAGTGTTATGACTCTAACCAGGGGATCTTAAATGTTAATACATCAAAATGTTCGCTAATGTCTCTTCTAAAAGATTCAGATTTTCACCAGACATTTATAGACACCAAAAATGTCCGAATCATCACCCCCCTTTTTAAGATTTCAAATTTTTGTGTCTTTTTATTCGGATTTTAGAAAATTGAGGTGTGCATCGAATCCAATCAAGGGATCATAAATAATAATGCATCAAATTGTTCGCAAAAGTCTCGTTTAAAAGATTCAATTTGACTCCGGACATTTCTAGCGACTTAAATTGTCCTTATCAGACCCTGCCCCCTTTTTTAAGGATTAGAATTTTTGTGTCTTTTTCGCCGGAATTTAGAAAATCGAGGAGTGAACCGACTCTAACCATACGATCTAAAATATTAATACATAAAAGTGTTCGCAACAGTCTCCTTTACAAGATTCAGTTTGGTGACAGACATTCCTTGACCCCTAAAATGTCATAATCACACCCTATAGAAATCAATTTTGTGTTTTCTTGATTCTATTTTAAAAAAAAATTGAGGAGTGTTATCACTCTAACACCATGGGAGATCTTAAATATTATAAAATCAAAATGTTTGCAAAATTCTCCTCTAAAAGATTCACTTTGACTCAGGACATTTCTAGCCACTTAAATTGTACTAATCAGCACCCTGCCACATTTTATAAGAATTAAAATTTTTGTGTCTTTTTGGTCAGATTTTAAAAAATTGAGGAGTGCACCGACTCTAACCATAGGATCTTAAATATTAATACAACAAAAATATCTCCAACAGTCTCCTCTACAAGATTCAGTTTTGTGCCAGACATTACTTGACCCCTAAAATGTCTTAATCACCTCCAGTATAAAAATCAATTTTATGTAATTTGGATTGAATTTTAAAAAATTGAGGATTGTTATGACTCTAACAATGGGATCTTAAATATTAATTTATCAAAATGTTTGCAACCGTCTCTTCTACAAGAATTTCTTTGTTTCCAGACATATCTAGCCACATAAAATGACCTAAGCAGCTCCCCTTTTTTTTAAGAATTCAAATATTTGTGTCTTTTTGTTCGGATTTTAGATAAATGAGGAGCGCTACAATTTAAACCATGTGATGTTAAATATCAATACATCAAATTGTTTGCAACAATCTCTTCGACAAGATTCAGTTTGGTCCCAGACATCTCTAGTCACATAAAATATCATAATTAGCCCCCCCATTTTTTAAGAATTAAAATTTTTGTGTCTTTTGGGTCGTATTTTAGAAAATTTAGAAGAGCTACGTCTAAAACCATAAGATCTTAAATATGAATATATCAAAATCTTCGAAAAAGTATCCTCTACAAGATTCAGTTTTGCTCTAGATATTTCTTCACACTTAAAATTTCCTGAGCACCACCCTATAAAAATCAATTTTGTGTATTTTTATCAATTTTGTGTATTTTGTCACACCCCCTTTTTTTAAGAATTCAAATTTTTGAGTCTTTTTGGTCAGATTTCAGAAAATTGAGGAGTGTTACTACTCAAACCATGAGATCTTCAATATTAATACATCAAATTGTTTGCAACATTCTCCTCTAAAAGATTCAGTTTGCTGCCAGACATTTCTGGTCTTCTAAAATGTCCAAATCAGTGCCCCTTTTTAAGAATTCAAATTTTTGTGTCATTTTGATTGTATTTTAAAAAACTGAGAAGGGTTAAGACTCCAACCATGAGATCTTAAATATTAATACATCAAAAAGTTTACAACTGTGTCCGCTACAAGATTTAGTTTTATTCCAGATATTTCTAGGTACCTTAAATGACCTAATCACCCATCACCTCATTTTAAATAATTCAAATTTTCCTTTATTTTTGGTTGGATTTTACATAATTGAGGAGTTATACGACCACAACCATAAGATCTTTAATATTAATACATCAAAATGTTTGCATCAGTGTCCTCTAAAAGATTCAATTTGCTTCCAGACATCTCCAGTCTTCTAAAATATCCTAATCACCACCACACCTTTTTTAAGAATTCAAATTTTTGTGTCGTTTTGGTCGGATTTTAGAAAATTGAGGAGTCCACCAACTCCAACCGCAGGATCTTAAATATTAATACATCAAAATATTCGAAACAGTCTTCTGTAGAAGATTTAGATTTGTTCAAGACAATTCTAGTCATCTAAAATGTCCTAATAACCACACCACCACTCTTTTAAATATTAAATTTGTTTTTCTGTCGTATTTTAGAAAATTGAGGAGTGTTGCGACTCCATAAATGGGATCTTAAATATTATTACATCAAAATATGTGCAACAGTCTCCTCTACAATATTCAGTTTGGAGTTAGACATTTCTTTTCACATAAAATGTCCTAATAACCCCAACCCTCTTATAAAAATCAACTATGTGTCTTTTTGGTCGGATTTTAGAAAATTGAGGAGTGTTCAGACTCCAACAATAGGATCTCAAATTTTAATACATGAACATGCTCGCAAAAATCTCTACTAAGAGATTCAGTTAGATTCCAGACATTTCTAGCCCTCTAAAATGTCCTAATAACCCCCCTCTTTATTTATTTGTTTTTTAATCGGATTTTATGAAATTGAGGAGTGTTATGATTCCAATCAAGGGATCTTCAATATCAATTCATCAAAACGTTTATAATAGTCTCCTCATAAGAATTCAGTTTTGTTCCAGATATTTCTTGACACCAAAACTGTTCTAATACCCCCTATAAAAGTGAATTTTGTGTCTTTTTGACTCTATTCTAGAAAATTGAGGAGTGTTATGACTCCAACCACGGTATCTTAAATAATAATACATCAAAATATTCGTAAAAGTCTCTTCTAAAAGATACAGCTTTGCTCCAAGCATTTCTAGATAACTAAAATTTCCGAAACAGTTCCCCCCACTTTTTTTGAAGAATTCATATTTTTGTGTCTTTTTGATTCGATTTTAGAAAATTGAGGAGTGATACGACCCCAGTCATGGGATCTCAAATATTAATTCATGAAAATGTTTGCAGAAATCTCTTCTAGAAGATTCAGTTTGGCTCTAGACATTTCTAGACACCTAAAATGTCCGAATCAGCCCCCCGCCCCCTTTTTTGAGAATTCAAATTTTTGTGTTTTTTGGTCGGATTTTAGAAAATTGAAGATTGCACAGACTCCAACAATAGGATCTTAAATATTAATACATCAAAATGTTCGCCACAGTCTCCTCATAAAGATTCAGTTTAGTGCCATACATTTCTTGACCCCTAAAATGTCCTAATCACCCCCATAAAAATCAAATTTGTGTATTTTTGAATTTATTTTAAAAAAATTTAGGAGTGTTTTGACTTCAACCATGATATCTTAGATATAAATACATCAAAATGTTAGCAACAGTCTCCTCTACAAGATTTCGTTTGGCACCAGACTTTTCTGGCAACCTAAAATGACCGAATCACGCCCCACCCTTTTTAAGAATTCCAATTTTTTTGTCTTTTTGGTTGGATTTTAGAAAATTGAGGAGTGGTACGATTATATCCATGGAATCTTAAATATCAATACATCAAAATGCTCACAATAGTCTCCTCTACAAGATTCAGTTTGGTTCTAGACACCTCTAGTCCTCTAAAATATCCTAATCAGCCCCTCTCTTCTTTTTAAGAATTCAAATTTATGTGTCTTTTTGGTCGGATTTTAGATAATTGAGGAATGCTACGACTCTAAACATGCGATGTTAAATATTAATACATCAAAATGTTTGCAATAGTTTCCTCTACAAGATTCATTTGGGTAACAGACATCTCTAGTCTCCTAAAATGTCCTAATCACCATTTTTAAAGAATGCACATATTTCGGTATTTTTGGTTGGATTTTAGGTAATTGAGATGTGATACGACTCCAACCATGGGATCTTAAATATTAATACATCAAAATTTTCGCAACAGTCTGCTCTACAAGATTTACTTTGGCTTTAGTCATTTCTAAGCATCTAAAATTTCGTAATCACGCCCCCCCCCCCCATTTTTTTTCAGAATTCATATTTTTTTGTCTTTTTGGTTGGATTTAAAAAATTGAGGAGTGTTACGACTACAACCATGGGATCTTAAATATTAATGCAACAAAATGTTCGCATCATTCTCCTCTACAAGATTCAGGAAAGTCTATAAAAACTTAATGTTAGGTGAATAATGCTTCACAATGACAATGCAACTTCACATACAGCCGGATTAACAGTTGAGTTTCTTAAACAAAAACAAATTAATGTGACAGAACATCCACCGTATTCACGTGATCTAGATATGTGCGACTTTTGTTTATTCTTTAATCTAAAATAAAAACTTGGACGTCGTTTTCATTCAGAAGAAGATAGTGATGTGGCTATAAATGCATTTTTTTTCATCGATTCCAAGAAATTAATAGCGTGAGGTATTTGATGTGTGGAAAATTCGTCTACAAAAGTACATTCATGCTGGAGGAGGCTACTTTGAACATATCTAAAATTCTGTAAGTGTAACTATAAAAACCTAAATGAATTTCAAAAATTTCAGAGTTACCCTCGTATAAGTATGATTGCATAAAACGAATTACCCGGAGAGGATCTTTTTTAAGAAAGTATATATTTATAAAATCTTGTTTGAATAAAATATAGTTTTTCTAATGAGGAAAAGTTTTTCTAACATAAGTTGATAAAACATACATATATTCTATATTTGCCTAAAGCTTATTATTTAATATTTACGAAATGTCCAGAAACCTAATTTTAATATAGGAACTTGAAATGTTTTCTCTAATGATTCCGGGAAGTAAAATTTGACTAACCATATATCATATTAAGTAGATATTCCCTAGTATCATATTCTCTGTAACTGTCTCGCTAGTTCTTCCCCACTTTATGGTTAGCGCTCTTGTTTATCAGTTCACGAATTTGAATCCCACATTAAGTATACATGTTTGCGGTGTTTAGGAATCCACTTTAAACTATAAGATTCGGCCTAATTAGTCTTCGCATGCAGAAAATTATCTCGCTGGTTGATAAACCTATCACTCTTTGCCCTTTACTTTTCTTAATTCCTCTATCACAACCAACCTTCTGATTTGGAGTCTTCGCTTTCAACGTTTTTCTTTCAAATATGATATCACCATACTATTTATATTTTTCGTGATTTTAAGTCATCCTGAACATTTTTTCACAATATTGGAACAAAAATCTTTGTTAAATTTTTGTTTCAAAGATTTTAAAGTAAATTATCAAGTTTTCAATGTATAAGTGAATATTTATATGGCATAAACATTTGCTATCCATTTTAATAATATAATTTGTGATCTTGAGTTTTTGGAAAAGTTCTATTTATAAGTTAAAATATCAAACTAAAAGTTGAAAAATAAAAGAGGAAAATTAAATAAGAAAATTTGGTTCCCTAATTGAACATTTATGTGATATATTTTACTTGTGATTAATAATCTCACAATCCTTCAAAAACCAGGAATCCAATATTGTAAGTAGAAATATAGGTTTCTTGGGGTGCATATATTCCCTCAAAAAATTATAACAGTTCATATTTATGAGAGAATATTGTAATTGAAAATCTACAAAATCACCTGTATTCCATGCTTCGGTGTCTTTCATCATCTTTCTTCCTCTGGATGGAAGAAAACAGATTCAAGATCAGGAAGAAATACATATCAAAACTTCAAGGTCAATGCATTTAGAATCCCGCAGCCAATGCAATAAATGTTTGAAGATGCTTTGATTACGTCAAGAGGTATATGCACTTTCACAAAGATAGTAAGATATTAACCACTTGTTGTGTCGGATATTAACGCACAATCTCTTATTGTTTAGTGGTCATAAAAATGAAGATCCCATTCTGTTTATTTTTAAGATTCCAATTCATAAATGTGCGCTATCGTTTTTAAGTGTTTCGTTACGAAACCTGTTATTTCGTTCGAAAATCGTACCCTTTAGAAGCTGTAGCAACAAAGCAATCGGCATATTTTTTTTAAACAAATTATATAATTTTTTAGCTGTTTCTGCTTTAATTAATTTCTAATAAGTACTGAATGATTTATGAAGCAATTTTGTAAAAGTTACATGGTATGCATATTTCGTAAAGAAGTACCTTTTGTGTTAAGATAATTTAGTTTGAATAGAAACAGGGAAAAGTCGCTGAGGTCTTTTTTACGTAATGAAAAATTGTAATGAGCTAATTTGCTTGTGAACTCATTCAAATTATGAGATTTTGGCAGTATCTTTTTCAAAAAATTAAATATCATTCCTTGTTATTAAAAAAAAATACATCTATTTGAATTTTGAGGGGTTTTTTGTGAAATTTTCATTTAAACCAGAGCTGGACCGTTGTTTGATCGCCATTTTTTCATCATGATAATGAAAACCATTGTTACACATAATACCATCCAATCGTTATACTCCCTAACTGAATAGTCAACATTTTTCTAAATGCAAAAATTAAACATGGCTACAATAAAATAATTTCCTCTCATGTCAACAAATTCTAGATTTCATTAGATAAAAAATAATTTAAATATTCAGTATAAGCACTATGTTAATAAAATATGAAAAACAACAAGGGCATGATTTAGTGCTTGATTTTTGATAAGTAATGTATTTGCTAACACTGATAGTATTAATATGTCATTTACAGAATAAATTTTATCAAATTTGGTAAATACATATATTTAAAATTTAGCATTTTATGTGTAATTTCCTCAAATGTGATAAAGAATAACTTGATATAAACTATGTACAAAATAAATTTTGTTATAAGTAATGAGGGTCATTAATATAGGTATATAAAAATCCTATAACTTACACAATAAAAGATTCTCAAATCCAATGCATTTTTCAAATGATTCAAAATTATTATGCAATAATTTTGAAACCTTTGAAAAATGAAAAAAATGGGAACTTTTGACTAATTTAGTTCATTGTTATCTTAACTTGAAAATTCCAAATATTGAGTTTCAAGTTCAAAAATATCATTTTAGGTTATATATTATCATGTTTGAAATATAGAATATAACGAGAATTAAGAAAAAATACTACAATTCACTGTGATGAGGAGAGCTGAAGGAATAAAGAGGATTCAAACATTTGCCTGTTTTGTCTTCTGATTCAATTGGGTGTCATCCATGCCTAACTCCCAATATTAATGACAACAAGATTTTCTTAAACACCCAAAAAAGACGCCTACCAGTAAATATATTGAATGTATATATTGATATACCATTCCGAATTTATATGTTATATATTGATATGCCATTCCGAATTTACTATTAGCCATGGAAAAAGAATTCCGAAATATTATGAACATAAAAACACGATTACATGTATGTGCACTTGCAAACATTTATTAACAAGTTTTTACACTTAAAATGAAATTTAGGTGCTTAAAAGAAACAAGCACATTATTCATTTTTGAAAATATTTCGTGAGATAGAAATATATAGTTTTCAACCAAGCACAAATATTTTTAATCAACTAAGGAAATAATATTTATATAAGTGAAAAATGTAATTAAAGATATTACAGTTTTATAACAATTATTTTGTGAACTATCAATAAAATTGTGATTTGATTTCAAAATTTTTTCACATTATAGCTATTAAAATTTAAATAGATTATTTATGCACAAACAGAATAGAGTAAACATTTTTCAATACATTAATTACATTACTATTCTGAAATTGGACACAGGAAAATGTTGAATTTCAACATATATATTAAAAATTCTAAAAAACTCAATTTGATAAAAAAAAAAAAAATGTTGTAAATGCATTTTTTATCAAATTGAGTTTTAAAACATGACTAAAACATAATTTAATTTTTTTATTTAAAATTCCAGTCTAATATCTATGCATAAAATGAAGAGAAACTGGAAGAAAACACTTGTGTGTGCTTATAATTTTTCCATTTCTCTTTACAATTTCAATATTCAGAGAAATTCTGTTGGCCGAAACCTTATTTATTTTAGACAGAGTTTGGTAATGCGTTTTATAATTTTTTTTGTGTACTTTTTATCTTCCCATAGAATGTTATGTTGGCGCGTATATTTCAATTCCCCCTTTAACTGCCATAAATCAAATGTTTTGATTTCGTCTCTTTCAGATTTTTTGTTTCGCAAAAATAATAAAGTAATCCTTAATTATATTATAAAACATTGCCTCTTTTTTAAATTTCATTATGAGTTTGTCTATATATGTTTTCAATTACTGTTTTTACCATTTAGTGTAGAAATGAATTATATTCTGCAGATTATTTAGAATACGGACGATGTGATACAGATCATTAGATATTTATAGCTTCATTTCTTATATTATTTAAATATATTCCACAAATTACGCAAATAATTCTGCATATTACGTAATGTCGTTCGTAAAAACAAATTTCCTGAAGCAACGTTTCAGCTTTAGCGGTAGCTCATCTATAAACATAAAAGAAGTTGATAAGACGAATTTAACAAATAAACATTGTGTTGCAAGAATGTCAGAGATTTTTCAATGACAACAATTGTAGTGGAATTTTTTAAATTCATTTTTATTATTGCCGATTATTTTTTTCTAGATATATTATTTTTTGAAAGAGAATATTGAATAAAAAATTAATTTATTTTTTCAAAAATCATTATGAATATCACTTTACAAATTACTACAGTATGAATGCTAGCTAAGTTATTGCTTTTAATAAATCATAATATGACGAATTTTGAAGTCTTTAAAACATAAGTCGCTTTTAATTAAAAAATTAAAAGACGTACAGTTATCCCCCCTGTAATACGGTACTCTTATAACATGCTTTCATATTACGTGATATCATATCCCTCGTATAACACGTGTTTTCCCCCAAATAACGCATTGATACTCCACGTTGTGTATAACTTTCTTTTATTCAAAATTCTTAATTTGATTTTAATAAAACGCTCACATTTGTTCATAATATAGTGTTTTACCTTAATATTCGATTTAAACCTCCTTAACGAAAATGGTTAAACGTGAAACATTTGTACATATCTTGTTATACGAGGTCATACGTGGGCATTTTACGAGAATGCTAGTACAAAGCGTTTGCCTACACCCCGATACATAGTGGGAATATTGTATTTCCTTTCTCAAAGATACAGATAACTCTTTTTTCACGAGTAAAAACATTTATCTTAGAAAAAGAATATATTTTTACGTCAATTTCGGTTCTATATTATACTCGCGTCCATAAAATAAGGATAATGCAAGTTCTAGTAAAAAGAAAGAGACAGAAATAAAACAAATGGGACTTATTTGTTAAGTCTATTTATTAAACAATAGGTAAAGCGTAAAAAAGATGCTATATGTTTGACATCATTAATAAAAATTGCGATTTTTACTCCCAGTAGCAAATTTTAAAAAAGAACCTATAACCAATATAACATGGTTGGTATGATATTTAATACATAGTATGCCCCCCCCCAGACAATGCAATACAGGTCGTACAATGCCTAGGCATGCTGAGTATCAAATTATCGAGCTGATTTTGAAAAATATTACACCACTCATAAAGAAATGCTCTTCAAAGTTCCGGTAGACACGCGGAAGAAGGTTGAAGGGCTGAAATTCGTCAGCCAAGCCTGTCCTACACATGCTCTGTTGGATTCAATTCCAGTGAGTATGTTGGCCTGTCCATTCCTGTAATATCCTCCGATTGGCATTCGTCTACAATGTTTGCACGGTGAGGACGGTCGTTGTCATCAATAAAAAGAAATTTTGTACCCATGGTGCTCCGAAACATACGTTCATGTTGTTCCAAAATGATATCCCAATAGATATGGCCTGTCATGGTTACATTCTGAACTTGCAGGTTAGTTCTGGAACCCAGAATAATTCCTCCCCAAACGAGCAATCCTGAACCACCGCAACGGTATCGTTCAATGGTGTTCTCTTGGTAGTAACGAATACCTGGCCCTATTCATATGAAAGTCCGGCGCGAATCAGATTGAAAGCTAAATCTGGGCTCGTCGGAAAACATCACAAGAGCACTGTTGCTGTTGCATGCTCTCTACCCCAGGCTAATCGCATTCGACAGTGAGTTGCGGTAAGTGGAACACATATGACAAGCCTACAAGCATATAGACCAATGTGCCCTAAGCGTCTACACATGATCTGCCTAGAAACTCGTTGCGGTAGCTGAAGAGAGCTGGCGAGACAGGCCTGATGCTGTGCTCCGTCTATTTCTTTTGGCAGTAACTGCCAAATATAGGTTCTCATTCGGCGTTGTAACTCGGGGGTAACCTATGCTGCAATGTCTGCTCACATTACCATCATCTTGGAACCGTTGCCTGGAGATGACATTTTGGGTGATTCCAATGTCCTCAGATACTTCCAGCTGGGTACGTCCACATTCCAGATGGCCGATAATTCTACTTCGTAAAACATCCAAATGCTTCCTTTGAGCCATAACTATGCGGTTATTGCACTGAAAGTCTTTTAAAGCGTTTGTTAACAATTTTACTTCTTTGCCACCATTACTTATATACCCCTCTCTTACACTCTCCTTATTGTGATGTACTATCGGCGCCATCTGGTGGTTTCTTGTAATTTGCATAGTATTCTTCAAGATGTGTGTGACAGTTCTACTTGTGAAATTTTTATTTTAGAGTTCTATTTCTGTGTGATTCAGATTTATCTGTAATTTATGGACATAAGTGTAAATATCAACATTGATTCTTGCAATATATTAATGCAAAATTATGTAAAATCAAAATGTATGGTAGTTTGTGTTGAGATTTAAAGCACACATTCGCGCAGTTTACAATTCTAATTCATTTTTTACTATCTTACATTTCCGCAATTAAATTATAACCTTTATTCGTACAATATTAAAAGCTTGTTTGTATTTTCTTTAATAATACGAATAATAAGAGGCAATAATGTAGATAAATCAGTTGTTGAAGCTCACTTTTTATCGGACCTTAGCCGTTTTTACTTTTGGGATTAAAAATGCCGTTTTGAACACTCAGATTCATCTGTGTAAACAAAGAAAATAATATTCATCCTTGAGTGCCTGGGGTCATCCCAGCAAGATTTATGATCCTTTGATGGTGATACACTTTTTGAGGGTGTTTAATGTAGAAATGGTCTAATACTGCTAGACAAAGTGAACATGCAACAAAAACAACGCGAAGATAGCTTGCAAATTTTATAAAAATCAATATTATATTTGTAAAGGTATCTAAATTTGTTACTTTGAAATGATGGAATCAGTCTGTGAAATAGTATGAAATAATATACCGAAAATAGCCAGCCTACTTAGATGGAAAAACCCACTTGTCCGATACTAAATAAGAATGTTGCTGTTGCCAGGAAGAAAAGAAAGCCTTATGTATTTTATGAGCCTAGTATGAATTTTATCAGTCACTTCATGGATCTTGTCTGACAGAGTTATGTTCAATATCTCTCCAACTGGTAAAATGTGCGAAATAGTACTGGCATCGCAATTATTAACAAGCTCAAGCATCTCTCGTTCCTCTGAGAAGTTCATTTTCAGTGGATATCATCTCATATAGACATTCATGGCAACGAAACAGCAGACTTATGGCTAAAGAGGATTCTTGGGAAAATTTAATGGGGCCCTTGATTCTTTAACCTACTCTGAACTTTCTTCGAGGGCTACCAGATCTGACAGTGCTTTCTGGAAGAGCCGTCCAATGTACCACTGGTATTAGGGAATGAGACCTGGAGGGGTTTTATCACTCCAGTGAAGCAGAAGTGATCAGACAGCCATTATATGATTTAATAGTGAAAATTTAAGAACTCAGTGTTACTGTAGGGAGAATAAGACCTTTCCTATTTGCGTGACAGAGAACAGTTGATTCCTACTCATAATTTGGATTGTCTGGGACTTTCGAGATTAGAAACTGTATAGAAACCCAATCATGGTTTTGTACTTTTTGATAGTGAATAAAATCATATATTTGGTTTAGCTCTGCTGAACCCAGGAGATAAGTAACAACAATTTATAATAAATGCAACAACGCTCTAAGGACAATTATAAAGTGAAACAAATATACATTTAAAGTTTTCCAGTCACTAAAATAATAACATTTTATTCCAGTCCATACACCTCTCCTCAACTCAAACATGATAAAAGTTCAGCCAAGAAAAGAATACGGCCATATTTCCTTTGCATAGATAATCAGAAGCTTAAAATTAAATTACAACTTATATTTTCTTTTTCCAAAAATAAAATAAAAACAGTTATAAAATGTCATTATGAAATAAAGGATACTGTTTTATCTCATTACGCATACAGTTATTTATTCTAAAGATGATCTCAAAGTGTTATGCCTACTTAATGTTGTACATGCCATTTATTTCTAAATATACGTCTAAATCTCACAGAAGAGAATATCAACACATATGAATCACAATAATGGCAGCTGGTTTACTTGAAAATTTTTCATATGAGGTCTGCAAAATATATTGACTCATTTTCAGTATGAGTTCCAATCGTAATCTTCAATTTATGTTTCGTTGTATTTCTGATTGCTGTATTTATTACAATCATGACAAAGTAAATTACTCTATTTACTTAAAATTGATTGTTTATAAAATTCAAATGTATGAACTATAAAATTTGTTTCCTTTTTTTTATATAAGTAAAATTGTTAAAATAGTATTAATTGTAGAATTGTATACCTTTTAGTGTAAATTTTATTTCGTTTTATGAATTTTATTTCTTAAAGCTATATTTCTTCTTCTTAATAGACTTGCACGGTACGGTGCTTCTCTGCTCGATAGCATTTTGTGCCATAACAAAACTATATTTAGTTTAACTGAATTTAATTGGCTTAAAAATTTGATCTTCACTTGCAAAGATTTAAGAGGACTTCAAAAAAAATACTGTTTCTTACGATTACCATTCATTCATCTTTTTGTTTAAAATTGTTTCCTCTATTTCAAAATAATATCGTTTGTAATGTGAATTTGAAGTATTGTTTACAATTTTAAATTAGAGCATTGTTAAACCAAGAATGAAATTTTAAGTGATTTGAATAATCGTTCATTATATAACGATGCAGGCCACAACATGACACTCATTTTCACAACTAAAAATTCATTTCGTGTAGAAATTTCACTAATTTATACTGCACATAGTTTGACTTTATAAATTCTTTACTTACAATTGCCATTATTTGGCAGATGTCTGGAAAATCGTATTGCTTTTTGTAGTCCAAATACATCTAGTTTTGCTATATTGATATTCCAAAAATATGCTTTTTAAGATATCAATGTATTCGATATTTTGTTATTCATATACTTTAATTATTCCATAAGAGATTTAGGATTGTTAAAATTTAATGATATGTTTAATCTGTAGTTTCTAAATTCCTGTATAAATATTTATGCGCTATTTTCATGATGAAATTATTAATAATAAAATGTAGCTTAAAAATGAAATTGAAGAAAAGTACAATGAAGCGTATTCAACCTTTAAATGCTTTAATTCTTTTCCCAAAGGCAGTTATTTTTCGAACAGAAAATGGGAAAAGAAAACTGAAGGGAATGAAAAAAGTGAATCTAATCTGACTTTTTAAAAAAATCTGAGATTCTTCATAGAATTTATATTTTTCTTATTTTGATTTTTGATTGATTCTTAATTATATTCATAATATTTGTTATTAAATTTCACGTAGAACATAAAAGTGTAAAATTCATTATTGGCTATTTTATGTGTCTCTTCTCATAGCTCAAACACGATTCCTTTTTAATATTCCTTTACTTTTGATTTTTGGCAATCGTTGAAGGAGGGAGTAAGAGATTCTCCATACCAGGTTTAATTCCTCAATAGAATTTCTTTAGCGATATCAAATCATATTTTATCGTCTTGAGACTTAAAATTTCAGAGTTTCAGGACACGGTTTTAGTACTTTGAATTATTCTGTTTCTAAATGAAACAATTTCAGAACGTAAAATCAGAAAAACTATCATTTTCTTATTTTGAAAAAAAAATGCGTTGAAATAAAATCTGATAAATCGCTTTTAAAAGCAATTCTTAATACAGTATCGTGTGAATTTATTCTTCTCAATAAACTCTATTAAATTCTTAATTGTAACCCATAACTTCCTCATTATTTAACAATCTGTTAATTTACTAGTTTTATTATAAATATTAAACATAAATTTTACTCATTTGAATAAATCCCATTTTAATCAGCACGTTCTAAATTTTATCCTCATATATATTTTAACCTCTATGTAATAATGTCAGATTTAATTTATTAACAGTGTCAGTTATAAAAGAATCACCAAATGTCTATTTTGAATTATGAATTAAAATTTTCAACTAATATTTTAATTAGATACTAAGCCCTGACCAATAGCATATTTAAAATGCATAATTAAATCAACTGACAAATCAGATATTTTTAATACCTCTAACCAAACCACATCAGAGTTTTAGGGAGTATTGTGGGTAAAGGGCGCCATATAATTTCGATTGAAGAGTACAGATTTATTAAAGATAAAACGTTTTCAATCCAATGCTTTGTATCTTTAATTTAGGGGAGACTAAAATTTTACTTACATTTTCGCTCACAAAATCCACGGATATTTTAATCGTCTGTCCATCAAAAATTTTGAAAAAACTCTTATTTGTATTCTCTTTGTGCATTTTGAGCAAATTCATTTACTTATTCTAAATAAATGTATTTAGAAGTACTTATTTGGAATCACTTATTATCAACTTGTAATCAGAAATTAATTTTAAAAAAGATTGAATGCATTTGATTAATTTAAAATTTGTTTGCTGGAAATTGCTTATCAGTTCCAACATTTTGGAATATCTGCGTCAAATATTGATTATGATATATTTATATATTTTAAATGTTTTAAATACGCGTCAAAAAGAGGCTTTCAGTAATCTCTTTTACGTTATTTAAAAAAAAAGATGGAATACATTATACTCACATCTTTCTTCATTCAGTTTGGGTATATAGAATATTAGTTTATTTATTCTCACAAATTTATTGTATTTTATTTGAAATTATCATTGATATTCTAATGTGTAAAAAACTTAGTAATTTTTCGAGTATCATATCTGAATCTAGCAGTGAAAAGAATAAAGTTTATTTAATGGTGATTGTTCTAAATGGCGATTTTGTTTGTGCTTCTAATTAGAACTTAATTACTCCTCATTGATATCTTGACCATTATTTTCAGTTACAAACAATGTTGAAAAATATACTTCTTTTTAAGTTTATGCTATTAATATGCTTCTAAGTTATTTCAAACTTTTAAGACTTTGCATTGCTTTCTTGATGCAAAAATTCTTAGATCCAGTGTGTTTATACCAATGAATATGTAAAAAAATATGTTGAAGGTAATTAACTGAATCCAATTCAGATGCCGTAATAGCTTAATTAGATCATGTCATTGAAATTAGAAGCAATTTTATATTTAAATTTTAAATTTATTAAATAAAATTTTAAATTTATTAAATAAAATTTATAGAATTTGTACTTTATTCATTTTGAGAAACATTTTGTGTCATAACTTAATTTATTGTATTTTATTTAAAATTTTTATATTAATTATGTAAAATTGTTAGAGTAAGAAAATTGATTTTTTCCTACAGATTATTTATAATGTGTGTTCAAGAAGACTAATTTTATTTACGCTTTCAAACTTAATTTCTTAGAAATAAGAATGTGTGTTTACTTGTTGACAAGGGTTTATTACCGATTAAAAGGTGTATTAAAATGGTTGAAGTAATTTTAAAATATCTATATAAACAGATGTTGTAATAGATTATAAATTTGATTCTGTTTAGATAACTATCCCACAATGAATTTTGTTTTATTATTTGAGTAGAAGTACAGTTCATATGAGAATCATTCATAAAGATTTTTGCGCACAAAATCCATCTAAGATTAGAATAGCGTGCAAATACGTGCAAGTCCACGCAGTATACAATGGTATGAAATCAAAAGTGCGTGGACACAATTCCGAATTGGTTTTTAAAAAATACATCCCATCAAAAAATTAAAATTGGCCTTTCCTTATTTACCATAAATTATTTATTTTTGTGATTGCAATAATATATGGAAAAAAATCTTTCTAATATTATTTTAATGTGATTGTTTTCTTTTGTTGCTATGCACATAGAATAAAGTAAATACATTTTTATATCATTTTAAAAAATGGTTAAAATATTTGTTCGGAAGAATATAATGATTTCAGCTTACAGTTCAATTAATATTTTTACCTCTGAATTAACTATTTTTTACTATAATACAAATGTGTTTCCGACAATTTATGACGTTTTATGAGTGCGTATGTGTGATGTAAAATATTATGTCTTATTTACATATGAGCTTTGTTTTTCTTACAGCGCAATAGGAATTTCTAAAATCATTTTACTTTTAACTGCTTACTTTCAAATTCCTATTTTAAAGTGAAATAGCCTGTAAGGTACCATTGAAAAATTGCAAAATAAACACTAATCGTCGAGTAATAAAACCAACCAGTACTAGTCGCCATATCATGATAAACATACACATACGCTTAAGTATTATTGTGCCTAACGTTAAATGGGTTTATTTATGAAAAACATTGTTTTTATATTATAAATATATATATACATACATACATACATACATATATATATATATATATATATATATATATATATATATATATTATATTAAATATATTATTTTTTCAGAGCTGATCGGAACCTGTCCCAACCATCTTTGCCACAGCTGGTGCAATGTGGACGTGTTTAAGTGTCTGTCAGCTGCGATTTGCCGTAAAGGCCAATATACCCTTTTCAGTCCGATCACCATGTGCCTCACAAACTCGTCAGTCTGCTGGAGCTGACTCCGTTAACTGTTATACATTCTCTGCAATTACAGGAATCCTTTGGGACATGAACAAACTATCAATGATTATTTTCCAAGCAGCAATATTGGCGCGAATATTCCCCACTCTGCTGGTATCTCACTTTATATCTTATCAATGTGCGCTGGAGAGCTGCATATCTCACATCATTTGCATAAGGTGCGTCTACCCTGATATTTACTTAATTTTCTGGGCACTCCTTCTTTGTGGTACATTTTCAATGACGGATAGTGTATAACATAAATATATTAATTAATTTTCAATAAAAATGAATTCAATATTTTTTGAAAAAATAGTTTTAAAATTAGTATTAAAAAATCGGAAACGTTATTTGCAATTTTTTATTTATAGTTTAAAAAATAATTAACGGTAAAATGTAATATTTTATTTACTGTATACCTTTATTAACAAAACTTTAATTACATAATCTATTTTCCATTAATATCATTATTAGATAAGGAAAT
Organism: Latrodectus elegans; assembly: GCA_030067965.1. Taxonomy (NCBI): domain Eukaryota; kingdom Metazoa; phylum Arthropoda; class Arachnida; order Araneae; family Theridiidae; genus Latrodectus; species Latrodectus elegans. The sequence continues at coordinate 106,603,460 of CM057811.1, read as the reverse complement.
TCATAAGACATTTTTCTGTGAAGGCGAGGAATTCATTAGGTTTGGCATGGGCTGGTCCGTGATATATATTAATATTTTTTTTATTTTAGTAAATATGTAATATATTTAGGGAAAAGAGGTTGCATTGGATGCACTTAGAAGTTTTCTATTTTCTTCGTAGAAATTTCAAGATTGAAAAACAAGCATTTGTCTCGAAGAATACTACTAGTATTTAAAATAATTATTTACTGATAAAGTACTTTCTATCTCATTTTCTCTCCTGTCTTTATAATACTTTCATACTACTACTAATATATATATATATATATATATATATATATATATATATATATATATATATATGTAAGATAAGTCGGCTTGTTAAAGATTACATAACATGTAGTTAAAATTTAATAATTAAAAATTGTTTTGCGTCACAAAAATTAGATTTTTACAATATTTGTGTGATGTGATCACATGTTTTTGAGTGCTGCCTTGCTTAAACCAATTTTTTACTGCATTCTTTTTCAAAATGTAACCGTAACCTTTTCGTCAACCGCAATTTCAAAAATTTTGCTTTTGTGATTCTAATTTTTCTTTATCTGCCCATTTGTTGCTTACTCTGATGTTAGTCTCTTGGAATTACAACACTTGCTGAAATGTTAGGACTGAGCTGAAAGAGAGAGATCAAGGCTGCTTTCCGATGAAACCTCAGCATCGGGAAGATGAGTCGCATCTCAGAATAAATACACATATTTGTTCTCTGTGAGCCCTTATACAGAAAAAAAATAATGCGAACCATTCTTGACGAGCTCACTCCTAGTTGTGATATCGAAATTGGGGATTGCTTGGCAGTTGAGCAAAACACTTGCAAGACGAGATCTTATTCACCCTTAATGCATTTTTAAGCTTCTTAAGTGCCGCACATGTTAAAATGATATTTCGCAATCACTTCCATAAATGAATACACCATGCGAAAGCAATGTTAACAAATAAAAAAGATTTTCCGAGTCATCAGATTAATATAATTCAATAAACTCATTTTAGTGTCAAATTAAGTATACGAGAAATTTATCGATGACTTTGCCTTCATTACAGCAAGAAACTGAAGATTTTATTTTATTAAATAAATTCAAGTGTTAAATTCAATAATTTAAATACATTTATGTGCCTTCTTTTTATACGATGAGTTTAATATAAGTACTAAAGTTAATTACTTCTACATTTTATTTGAAATCATTTCTTAATAAAAGATATTCAGATTAAAACAAGAAAAATAGTCAATATACATTCAATAAATCAAAATTTAAAGAACAAAATCAAATAGTAATTTAAAAGAATAAATTTTTCTTAAATGTGTTTTAAACTAATTTTATTCTTTGTTCTATTTTGATTTTTTTAAGTAATGTAGTAACGTAACAACAAATAAAGCACAATGTATCATTGGCACACTTTATTTTACTATACATGCTAAATTAATTTTACCATTACTTATTGTATAATAGTATGCATAACTTTGATAATGCAAAATAAAAAACCGAACCACTTTAATATAAAAACCTTAAGTTTTGGATTTCGTTATAGTTACGTATCGCAAGACTGGACAACTAGAAAATTCCTACGATGTTCTCAAGATTGATTCCTAACAGATGTACAGCCGAATGATAAGGGCTCGTTTCTTTAACAGTTCTTGGTTTCGATTCTCATCTAGGATGTTCGGAATCGGCTTTAAGCTGAAAATCCCATTCTAACTATCCCTCATGTATAAAATGAAACTGTTGAGGGTAAATTAACCAAACCTATCGAGAATAGATTCAGCAACTGTATAGAAATGAGATTCGTTAAATTAAATATCGTAATTATTCTCTTATGAAGTAAATTACCATAATTAACCAAGAAGCGCACATGTTAGCTGTTAGATGATAAAAAAAAAGTCTCATGCTATTTTCATTCTATTCTCGCTTTTTACATTTGAAAGTCCTTTAATGTGAAACCTATGATTCATTTCAATTCCGAGTGATTAAGAAAATTTATGCTGGATATTTGAATCGAACATACATCTTGTTGAACAGAAGGTTATCGTGCTCTTTTAATTGCTCACTAGATAAATAAATTCAAAATAAAACAGCTGCAGTTAAAAAATTTTCCTAAAATATATCTCAAATAAATGCTTGAATTGAATTTTTTTTACTATTATTTCTGATTATGAAGAAAGAGATTAGACTTTATTCATTTCTAAGAACAATTGAGGAAATTTCTGAATTTTACATTGCTACTTTAGAACACACAAAAATTTCATTTAAAAATAAAATCCCCATGAAACATAAATTCGTGTGTCATGTATTAGAAAAAGACAACAATTTAAGATGGAAATATTTCTTGATAATTTTAAGACCTTATTTACTAACATTTTACATGCTTTTTTTACATTTTACATTCTTCGTACGAAAATACGAAATAAAATATAAGTAGGATAATTAATTTTTATTTTCCAAAACTACCAATCACGTGACATTAAAAATAGTGTGACTTATTCTAACATCATTATAAACATTGCTGATATAGTTTTGCTTCAATAAAAATAATAATTTTATAAAAATGGTAATAAATTATTCAATAAAAATGATAAGGGATAGCATTCTTTAACCCCCACCATCTGAGGTTTTGCGAAGAATTTTGTTTAAAATTGTGGTGGAAAACGTATGTCGTGTCATCATGATGATTGATTTACAGTAAGAATGTCAATCAGTATATATCACCATATGTCACCCGAAGAAACAAATACATGTTTGCCCTTTTTCTTCTGAATGCTCTGCTCAGAAAATTTCTTTTGTTAATGTTGCAGAATTTTTACTACACTCAACATAAAATTATTTTTTAAAATTTTTGCCCCAAAAATTAAACGAAATTCTAAATAATTTTAATACATAAATGCTAAAAAATTGAAAAAATGTATGTGAGGAATTGTTGGTTTGCCATTTGGTCCCCAAAAGGTATGCAAATTGAATAAATTTTTAAAGATTATATCGTTTTGAGAGACATAAATGAAAGCTAAGTTAAGCGATATTTGTTTTGACTGTCTTTTGCCAGAAGTAATTGATCCACGTTATCCCAGATCAATGGACATAAGAAATACCGAATTAAATAATTGAAGTGCAAGAAAAAAAAAGTAGCGAAATAAAGGAAAATAGCAATAATTTTTCAAATTTATTAAAATTGGAAAAATTATAAGTTTATGTATATATATATATATATATATATATATATATATAGTGTATATATAGTGTGGTGTGTGTGTGTATGTTTGTTTGTATAAAGAGTTTGCAAATATATAGTTTATATTCCTTTCTTCATGAAATAAATTGCTTAAACATTACTTTATTCACAGATTAACAGATTAATTTTTAATTACTGATTTTCTTCTGACAAGATATTAACTGAATTTCACATATGTTCATGAAATTTAATTTATTTGTCATTTATATTTTTTTACTTTTGGGTGATTGTAAATGATGCATAAAATCATGTTTTTCTAGCCTTATTATTAGTTATATTTGCATTTAATTATTTATTAAAAAGAAAACATTATTTATATTTCTCACGGTTTTGCTAAACTTATTATTTATTTTAGTCTAACTAACCCATGTGTTTTTATAATATAATTTAGGGACATTCTAATTTTGTTTTTTTCAAGCAAGGGCAAAAAAAAACTCGTGAGAGATTTAATATGATCATAATTAAAACGTATGTCACAACACATTTTAAATCTGAAAACAGACTTTTTATACATAATATACGTGTACTTAAAATTATAACTTAATAAATAAATTTCATTGGTATTGAGGAAGTTAGAATGTAATGACTTGTATATATAATGTGATAAGATGAATTTCTCTTTCAATCTCTAAGTATAAAATTGGATGTCATGATCATATTTGGCAAAGACTTTGGCGTAGAATCGGAGCAGTTCATCTTACGTAAATGTCTCCGGACTATAAAGTTTTTTTTTTTTTTTTTTAGTTGAATATATTCTGAATTAGACTATACCGAGGCGAGAACTCCCATTGTCTTGCCACCCCATCTGGCGTTAGTTCCCAAAGGAGCTAGTTCTGGAAAATATTCAAAACAATATTATTGATTGAAATCGCTTGTCAATGAATCCCAGAAAATTAGCTGGTTTGCTAAGTTTGCCGCATTATATCATGAAAATAAAAGTACTAACGCCATAAAAACAGCCAAAAAAAAGTGTTTCAAATTTCCCCGTAATAGCTACACAAATCTAATTACCTCCAGGGTACTTAGAATAGGGATGATGATAAAAGAGCTTTAGCTTTTTTCCCCCTTCAAAGCAAACGGTATGCGAAAGTGACGCCGGAATTACACGCTGCCGTCTTAGAATTAGTTGCCTATTGATGCTAAAGAAATTTTATTATTTTATTTACTTATAATAAATAATTATTTTATTTACATTATTTTATTGTTCCGCTTTTATTAATCGCACTACAAAAGTATGAAAATACCTTGCATATGTTGAGAGATTTAACAATTATTAATTAAGAGGTGAAAAATGATTATCAAAGTTCAAGTCAAAGTGGAAATATATGGATGATTAAAAATGCTTTTATAAGTGCTTTGTTTCAGTTGCATTTTATTTATATAATGAGATATAGTTTCAATGATTTTATGAGACTGGATCCATTGACTTAACAGATTTTTGAATCAGATTGCAACAAATAATTAAAAAGTATAATTTTCAAAAATAACTTAATATAAAAATATTTAAATCTTTTCACTTTTTTAAAATCTAACTCACCCACTCTCTCTTTCTCTCTTTCTTTCTTCTTATATATATATATATATATATATATATATATATATATATATATATATATATATATATATATATATATATATATATATATATATATATATATATATATATATATATATATATATATTCAGAAACAACTGACATTTTATCAAAATGCATTCATTTTTGAAAACTTTACCGTATTTTCCATAATGTTATTGGAAAACGACTCCCTCGTTGAGAAAATTTTAGAATATTATGATATTATTCATAAAAAAACTCATTTTGTAAGATATCCTTTTTGTGATTCGCCTATGAGAGGAATTACGAAAAAAAATACCAAAATAAGTATTAGATTCATGTACTATAATAAATAGAAAGAAAAATGCTCAGTCATAATAAATCCGACCAATAACTCCTTATCAGAAAGCTCCAAAATTCCGCATAAAAATATTTTAACTATTATTATGATTTTGTTTTAAAATGGAAAATGACAGATGCATTGGAAAACATTAATAATTTGATCACTAGTCGGACTGAGCCAAATATGTCTACTGAAACAATAATCGACTTGTTTAATTATTTCAGAGAAGTTTCTGAAATCTATAAATAAATTTTTGAAGTTCATAAATATTAGCCTAAAAATTAATAAATAAATAAGAACATATGCATGTAATATAAATAAATTAGCCAAAGAGAGAATGATTTAAATATTTTTATATAATAAAATTTATGGAAATAAGGAAACCATATTTGATTGCAATTTAAAATATAAATTTCATTACATTTTTTACCTTTGTTAAAAGTCAAATTAGAAAACGAATAACAAAATATTCAGAAAAAATATTTCTCTGAATCTTATATGCAAGTACGTAATATGGACTTTATAACAATATTAATAATTCTTTTTATTTATTTTTTAAGCAACATATTTTATATTAAGAAAATTCTAAACTAATTACATTTTTTATAATTTTTAAACTTATTTCACGTAGTTGGGATATACTTATGTTCTTATAGTGAAATTAAAAATTAGATATGTACTAAACCTTAAAAAATATTTTTAATAAAATAGAAATGTAACAAACTAAACACAGTATTTGCCGATGTAACACATTCAAACCTCTTTTATATATATATGTAATTTGAAAGATAATATTTTTTGTTATAATTCATTCATATTATATTGGATTTGTAGTATTTTAAATACAAAGTAATACGTATTTGACAAGATTATACTAACAATATCAATGAAAGAGATTTTTCGTTCGCTCTGAATTTCTAACAGAACATTTTTTTAACTGTAGGTATACTTTTGATTAAGGACACACTAAAAGTTTAATAAAGCTCGTCTGTGATAAAAAATAAAAAAATAAATAAATAAATAAAAAACCCAAGTATGATAAAAAATAATATAAAAAAATAAATAAATAAATAAAAATAAAAAATAAAAACGGAGAATAGATAATTGTGATGTATTTCATTTAGGGAAATATTTACAAGTTTTATGGATTTTGCTTATGTGTGTGTTTTTATTCGAATAATCCGGATGTCACTTTAATAACGCAAATAAATTGGCTTTAATAGGCAGGCATTTTCATATGGAGTCAGCATTTCCCACGAGACAGCGTTGCTGTTCTATTTAACGGCGCCGTGATCTTCTCATGATGCAGCTTCTTCAAATAATAATTCAAAAACAGTTCTATTATATACATGAAAACGAACGATTCATTACATATTTATATTAAATTCTTACAAATTGCTATAGATGTAGTACATATATTATGCATAATAATAACAAATTTTAATATACTATGAATCGCTTTGTGTTATTTTGAAGCCGTAGACCTTTATTTTGGCTATCAGACAGTCAGCAGCTGCAAAACACTTAGTTTTGTGGAGTGTCATTGTCTAAAGTATATCGTGTGAGGCCGTGTATTCCTTTCACCCCCCGGACGGAGATAATTTACAGCTGCGCATGAAATTGTTGACCAAAACTCATGGGTGTCTTGTTTTCTCAGAATGACTCCCCTAAAGGGTGGGGGGGGAGAGATTTCCAACAAAGCCCTAGAATCCTTCTTTCTCGGAAAGAATGCTCATCAATTTTAATGAAATTTACTTAGTTTGTGTCAGCAATTAATTATCTTACTGAGCATTGGAAGTGAAAGTGTGATTTTTCTGCGTATTATCTGCACACATATATAAACTTCTTTGAGAAAGATTGGTATTTAGCGACATTTTTTTTTCATTAATTTACTGACACTCGCCCTTTTATACATTCCTAAACAACAACAGTGATTTCAAATATACAGTTTCATAGAAAATAAGCATATAAAAATAATTAAATTATTAACATAAAAGGGTGCGTTGAAATATTAGTGTTTCCAGCCATGGCAGCATAATATATATTCATTTTCGAATTGTAATTTATAACTTCATTAAAATTTACCATTTTAAAAAAGTTCATTAGAACTTTTCGTTTGACTCATAGTTTTTCAGATCTATTAGACAGAAACTAACATTTTGTTTTCATTCCTGTAAATATATTGTTCATATAAATTTCATTCTTGTTTGCGTAGTCGTCTTCAGTTCAATACTGTATAAATGTTTAACAGACAATCGGAATAAGGATAGGTGAACAAAAATAAGACTTATATTTATATGAATGGCATGTATTCGATTAATAAAAAGTATTCGATATATGTGCTATATATTGATAAACTACTTTAATTTTTATTCATCTTATATATTTTATTATTCTTTAAAACCTTTAGCTATTGTGTCTTTAAAACAATCTATTTTTTTCAAACTATAGTTTTCTTTTATTTTCGATTTCAAGATTTGTGCAATATTTAAGATATTTTACTTGCTACGCTCAAAGTCGATGCCTTGCATATTATTTTTACCTTAACATTTATTTCAACTTTTTATAAATTTCATACCTTTTATTGTTATTTGCTATATGATGCTTTAGCACATAATATTTGAATTGAAAATCTACGTATTTATTTTTATTTTATTTAATTAATTTTTTCAAACTTCCAATTTTATTTATTTTCCAGTTTTTTAAATTGCGCAATTTAAATGGCTTTATTTTTTTTATATATATTATGCTAAAAATTTTTCGAAGGAATTTTACTTTGTCTTTTAATTAATTTATCTTTGACTTAAACTTTAATTACAAAAAATATTTATAATGCATGTTATATGTAATCAACAAATATTCTTGATATTCTTAACGCATGTTAAGTCTGATTATATATTTATGTGTGTATATATATATATAAAGGAAGATCACTATGGCCTTAGTTGGGTCTTATAGCGCAAGGGCCAAAAATAGCCAAGCTGCGTCAACACAGTTCTTCAGAGCGAAAAGTTGCGAGTTCGATTCCAACCATTGTATGAACAATGAAAGATGGATTTTGTATTTGTGCGTGCACATCTATCGAGGTGTTTGCCAGAGAGTTTTCCAGATTTTTCCCGTACAGACACTTGAATATGTTCTGGGATTTATGAAAATTTCTCCCACAAGGCAATTACGCCGTGAATGTTAAAATACTTTAAAATAACGTACGCCTTGTCGAACTGAGGATAGAGAATGCATATGTAAAGTTCTGTCGAGAACAATATAATTGGGGCAAATTCTACCAAATTGACGCCATCTATTAGTGTGAACAGATCCAAAGTTTTATTAGCTTGAGGTGCAAATGTGGTGAAATAATTAGTAGCATTTAAATTTTCTTTTACGATGACCAATTATTTAACAAACTATCAGTATATATTTTTCTTATCAAAAACACGTTTATTTGGCCCCATATTTTCTGCACAATGGGATTTTTTTTTATATGTAATGGTTATTAATACAACATATTCTCACAAGATGTTAATTCGGGGATTTGCTTATTTTTATCATATGCAAATCTATCATAAACATCTTGATGTGATACACTAGAAAAATTATTTAAATTGCTACTCTAATACTTGAAATAATGCTAATGAAAAAGGTTATATGTATAGGAAAACTTTTTCTGAGATAACGATATATATATGGGAATAGTACAGCAATAGACACAATACATATTATACACAAGATAATAGTGTCATAAAAATTGTTTACATATTTAACCCAAGATTTTATTAACTCTTGAGAGAAAGATATTGTATTGGTACCTACGTGATTATACTAATATTTTTTTTACATCATACCTATCATTACTTTTTACAGCTTTAACTTGGTAAGGTCCAAAATATTTCAGCTTAAGTTTAAAGGCTAGTCCGAGCTGTGTTCGTTGGATAGCGAAAAAATCACCAACTTGATATATTTTGAGAAGTTTTCCCTCAGTTTTAATAATAACATTTACTCTGTGTTTGATATTGTAAAACATTAGTTTTACCAAGATTACGCAATTCTTTGTACTACATTTTGAAGATGTTCTTGAAGTAGTTGCTTAATGTGAGTGTCATCTTTATTTTGCATTTTAATGCCAAGCCTTAATTCGAATGATGAGTATTTTGTTGTTTGTGAGGCAGTACTGTTCATTATGCATTGGACGTTAGACTCATGTTTATACCATTTTGTGGGTTCTTCTATACATAATTTAGTTAAAACTGTAATTATGGTTTGATGTATACGCTCAATTTGTCCGTTTCCGCGTGGTACTCCAATCGTGATAAATAGGTGTGTATCTATCTTTCTATATCTATATATGTATATAGATAGATAGATACCTACCAACCTTTGGAGAAAAAATCTGTAGATTCTACTGAAAAATCAGTAGAATCTACAGATTTTTAAAGAGGATAAAATTATTAAATATTAAAGATTTTTTATTGAGGGAAAAAATCAGGAGACGCTTACTAACGACATTTTTGCTTGAATGTTTAAAATGGTAGTACCGCAAAAAGACAATTTTACTCTTTAGATTATACATTCTGAGAATGATTTTTGCTAAACATATTTGTTGCGAATCTCAATATTTGAATAAACTATTCATCAAACTCATAAAGCGACTATAAAAAATAAAATAATAATAAATGCAATGAAAACACGTCAAAAAATTAACATCAATGTTTATCTCTCAACATTTATTTTATAGGGCAACTTTTACTACTCTAGTGCAATTTATAATTATTTAACTTATAAAATTACTTAAAAACATAAAATACATTATTAAATAAATTTAACTAAGCCGGCCAACTAGTCTAGTGGTCAGCGTGCTTGACTACGGATAGGGAGGTCCTGGAATCGAATCCTGGTTCAGGCATGGATGTACTTTCTCTCTCTCTATCCTGTCTTTCTCCTTTCATTGTGTGAATGAAATATGAATAATGCCTACCTTATAAACGGGTCCCTATGGCATGTGTGAGGGTGCGATGATGACCCACCCTCCTGTGCCGGGGCAACGCTTCGGCGGCTAAGAGGTCGCTGTGTCTGGCCGGTTCCTTGGTATCAGGGAACTATAGATTAACAGTCTCTTCTACTGTTGTGTAACTGTCTACAATCTGCCATTGGAAAAAAATATTTAACTAAAGACAAATATTTTCCTTAATAAATTACTAACAAATAGTAATATTTATCCTAATTGTTGTTTGTGAATTGCTTATGCAAACAGGCACCTGGTGTCTGCTCTGTATGTTAATTGTATGACTGCAAACTTGTAGGAATTTCTGGCATTCAAGTGCTTAAAGCATCGTCTTACCGCGATAGACGGATGGCTTTCAAAACTCAGAGAACGCATTTTTCTGACGTTACAATAATAATATTAGTGTACCATCGACTAAAATAATTCAATAACTTTTTTTTCGGGCAAAATTTTGGCTGTTTTAAAGTTTTTCACTGAAATTGTCAAAAATCAGTAGATTTTCATACATTATCGGGAAATCGGGAGACACGATGAAAAATCAGGAGTTTCCGGATAAAATCAGAAGAGTTGGCAAATATATATATATATATATATATATATATATATATATATATATATATATATATATATATATATATATATATATATATATATATATATACCAGTTAATTTTTATCAAGTAAACTATGTCATTGATACTTTGCAGTTTACTCATTAATACTTTTGGCTTTTACTTAGTTATTTCAGTTTACAAATCACGCATCTAATTGCAATTAAAATATGTAATTTAACAAAAAATCGAAAAATTCGTATCTATCTGATATTTTACAATTTTTCCCCACATAAGCTGCTTATAATATGAATTTAAAATTAAACACATTACATATTTCTTCTTCTTCTTCATTGGCATGGTACGAGGGTTGCTATTGATATTTCTGGCCTTGGCAACAGTAAGTGTTGCTAGGCGACCGAAGACGATATTAATCTAAAGTTTGATATTTTTAAACATAAATTCAGCAGACGATTTACCATTATAGCTTTATTTGTGTTGTTGACAGTAAATTGAAAAGTTCTTCTCTGTCAAAAAATGGAATTGAATCATGAAAAATAATGGCACGAAAATGTTCACAACTTTCGACGTGGAATGTCAAGACAAGAGTGCTTCGATGAACTTAATTCTTTATACAGCGATAAAGCGCCATCCTACAGCACTGTAAAAAATTGGTATAACGAATTTAATCGTGGTCGATGTTCGATCCACGACGAATCCCGTGCAAGTCGTCCAAAATCCGTTGTTGTGCCAGAAAAGATCAATGCTGTGCGTGAACTGATAAAGCAAGATTGTCATGTGACATACCGTGAGATAGAGGCGTCTTTGGACATTAGTATGACTAGCATCAATAAAATATTGCATGAACATTTGAGCGTAAAAAAATTTGTTCGCGTTGGATCCCGCATAATCTGACAAACGCTCAAAAAAAGGCTCGTGTCGATTGGTGCAAGGTAATGTTGGAAAAATACATTCAAGGTACATCAAAGGCTGTATATAACATCTACACAGGTGACGAATCATGGATCTATGCATATGAGCCGGAAACAAAACAGCAATCAACTGTATGGGTCTTCCAAGACGAGGCAAAACCAACAAAAGTTGTTCGAGGAAGAAGCACATCGAAACAAATGATTGCCTGTTTCTTCGGCATTAACGGTCATGTGGCAACAGTGGCGTTAGAGCAACGCAGGACGGTCAATTCGGAATGGTACACGACCATTTGTTTGCCAGAAGTCATCGGAGAAATTCGAAAAAAGCAGAAGAACAGGCGAATCATTCTTCATCATGACAATGCGAGCTCTCACACATCGACTCAAACAAAGGCATTTCTGTCGGAGCGAAAGATCGAACTGATGGGTTATCCGCCGTACATCCCTGATTTGGCACCCAATGACTTCTTCTTATTCCCACACATCAAAAATAAATTACGTGGACAACGATTTTCGACCCCCGAAGAAGCGGTTGATGCATTCAAAACGCATGTTTTGGAGTTACCTCAATCGGACTGGAAAAAGTGCTTTGAAAATTGGTTCAAACGCATGCAAAAGTGTATTGATCATCATGGAGAATATTTTGAAAAACAATAAAACCAATTTCGATCCTACAGATTTGTTTTTTCATTATTAGGCCAGAAATATAAATAGCAACCCTCGTATTCTTGGACTTCTCAACAATATTCTTGTAGGCCGCTCTATTTTTGGTCATGGTCTTTCAGTTCATTAGTCTGAGGGAGGTGAAGTCCCTTTCAAGGATGTCAACCGAGGGTTAGGTCGGCCCCTAGCCCTTGATCCTGCTGGCCTTTAAGAAAAATCTTCTGCTTTGTATGTTCACAGGTCATCTTGATAAAATAACCAACCCATTTAATTCTTTGAATTTTAACAAATTTTATGAAATCTGGCTCTCTAAAGGCACAATAAAGTTCTAAATTTGAGTGTCTGGGCCACACGCCATTACTTTCTTTTTTTACATGACTTCTTTACTCTCAAAAATGGCCTTTACAACCCGCAGCTTGAAGAGAGCATTTTCATCTTTTTGAGCCCATGTCCAAGTTTCTGATGCATAAGTGAGTATAGGTTTAATTAAATATTTTTTAACTAATAGCTTGATATTTCTTTTAATGAGATTAGATTTTAAATATTCCCTTAATCAGTAGACAATCTGTTGGCAGCTTTGATTCTCCTATATACTTCAGATGTGATGTTTTACATATAATTTGCTTTCGATTAAAAGAATTACAATAAAAAAGTATAAATTTGTATGAAACATAAAAGCATTGATTCATATGAAACATGAAACATTGTCGAAATAAATGATAAGTCATATGAAACTTGCGGGCCATATTTGCAGAATGGACCCCTAATAGTAAGAGTAACTAAATTGTAAATTAATTGCAGAAGAATAGATGAGAATGGAAAAAATGTTTTTGGGAAGACCTTGGCTCATCAACGGTTGTCCTCGCAATAGAAGAGTAATTTCTTTCTTTGAATGATATATATATGTAAATCTTATTTCTCAGGAATACAAATTCATGTGCCTCTGACAACAATAATACGGAAATATAATTAGTTATAAATATCATAAATTTTTATAAGTATCTATATAATTCATCTAAAGGTTCAATAGCCCTCTTCAGAATAGAAGCTACCGAGTTCGATCCACCCATTCTTTAAACAACAAGTAATGAATGAACTTTTTTGAAGTGGGTGCTTGGGAGTTTTCTGTATTTTCTCGTTTGAAACACTTGAATAAAACTCATTGTTTATGAAATATCTTCTTAGTAATCAGTTTGTGCGAGTGATGTAAACGTGTCTTACAAAAACGTTAATCTGTAGTTCTATTAATTATGCAGTGTCAAAATATATATAATAAATGAAAATTAAAAGTTTTAATTAATAGTTTATCTACAAACAGTCCAGCTTGAAACTATATGCATGGAAATAAATTACTCCAATGAAGTGAATAAAAAAGTTCGAATAAATTGAAAATGAATGAATATTTAGAGGATAAATATTTAAAATTCTCTTCAAGTATTGGGAATGTCAGATAATATCTTTATATTATGACATAAAATTAATATGTTTCTTTACATTTTTTTTGTACAAATGTAAATTACCTTCGACTACGAAAACATGACACCAAATATTGCTATTTTTCGCCAAAAATAGAAAGCTACATATAGTATGATGTTATACATATAAGATTTTTCATTTAAGTGGTTCATTTTTATACAGTAAGATCGTACTGAATGCGCGCTACCCGTTTTCTCATTTAGTTTTTTTAAAACTGTTACATTAGTTTTTTACTCATTTAGTTTTTTAAAACTAACACAGCAAGAAATTTGAAGCATAAATAAAATGGATCTGATTACTTTTACAGTTCAGAGCTCTCAATTTTGTCGGCAAAACTATTTAGTCTAGAATTTCAAAAATAAAATTTCTCTGGTGGGTGAAAAGCAATTGTAGACAAAATAATATTGGTAAAATAAACTGAATATGATTTAGTTAAACGGTAATTATTTAACGGGCGATAGCAAATGGAGTATTAAGTGATGGGTTTTATAAATTCTGTTAAGACTACAGTTAATTTAACTGTAAACTTGAGAGCGTGTTGGTATTTTTGGCACTAAATACTCTTGGATTTAGAATTAGATTTTTCTTTCATAAGGATAAATTTATTAATTTAAAAATTGAATTTTAATATTTCTATATACGAGTTCCGATTTTGTTCTCAATACACGAATTGTTTAATAGACAATTTTTGTATAAAATTGTAAATTTTTAGGCTTTTAAAATTAAAAAGAAACTAACAGATATTACGAAACTTATATTAAAATTCAAACATTGCGGATAAGCATTGAGATTATATTTAAATATTCCTTCCAACATAAAATTTTAAATTTCGAATAGATTAAGAAAAAAACCATAATTTAAAGTTTACAATAATTTTTAATACTCAATTCTAAAAAATAATACTTAACTCCACATAAAGCCACAATATCGATTAAACTTTCAATGTTTTCGAATCCAAAATCAAGGAGTTTTCTGTATTATTTAAATTTCTCAAATATAAATAAGTAATTAGACACTTAAAAATGTCTGCATGAGAATTATTAAAAATGTGTATTCATACGTGCAGTTGAACAATGAAAAGTAAAATAAAATTACAAGTTCTGTATTAAACTGAATAAAAATGTGGAAACAGACCGTTGATAGCACAGTAACTGATACAAGATTTTTAAAAATAGAAAAAGCTTAATAAATGAGAAATGATTAAAATACTGGAGAAACCATTTCATTGCAAAATCAATGGAAAAACGCTAAAACATTCAAAAAAAAAAACAGTTCATAATAAAATTAATAAGAAGAGACCAAAACAACGGGAAAAACAATTTATAATAAAATTAATGGGAAATGATTAAAGCAATGGGAAAATTGTACAATAAAACTTGGGAGTTTAATGAAATATTCAGAAAAATAAATTCATAATACAATTAAAAGGAAATTGTTAAAACAAAGAATCAATATACATAGCAAATTCAATGTAATATATTAAAATAAAAATATTATTAAATAAAATAGATGCTCAAAATAATTTTGTTATTAAACTTATTTATAAATATAAATCAGAATAGTAAATAGAAAATACTTTTTTGTAATTACCTGTCATGGAAGAACTCGTACAAAGAAGAAAGCCAAAAATCAAAATTATCTCGCCATTTTTCTCATTTCAGTTATTCTATTTTGAATACTTGCAACTCTTGAGGATCAAAATTCTTTCGGAAGTGTTCGTCTATTTTGCCTTGTATTGAACTCATGACCGCGAAAATTCTATCTCATTGAAAACATCATAAATGATATCTTGAAACTAAAATTCAGTGTCTATTACGTTATTTTTCATCACTTTTGCAATATCCGTTTGGTAATAATAGCTTACATTTTATCTGATGTAAATAATAGTTAAATAAAATGCAAGATATGCAAGCAATAGATACTAAAGTTTATCCCTATGCAGTGTTTCTACAAGGATGATCAAGTTATTTTTTGCTTATTTCACGATAATTGTGAGGATATTTTTACCACTGAATACAATTACTATTTTTATATTAACTATGGCTTTATTTCAATAAAATCATTCGTCAGGAAAATATTTTAGGTTGTTTATTGCATAGACGTTATAAACAGTACCATTTCTAATATTGAAGTAAAATTGGCTCTTAATATAATTATTATGATGGTATTGAAGACGGAAGCGTTTTGAAGAATTAAAGTTATGGGCTCCATTTCAATACTTCAAAGTTTGGTTCCCACCTTCAACTGAAATTTCTGTAATGATTCGGAACACATTTTTAAATAAGAAATCTGGCCTCGTATAAAAAAAATTACCATTGAACGATAAAATAAAATTAAAGAAAACATCAAGATGTAATTATTTTAGGAATATGTTAAAATAGTTTTTCTATTGTACTTTATGTGCTTAGAACGATCACATTTCATTAAATATTAATTACTACAGGGTTTATTGTAGTCCAGTGTATTAAGATGTTGGTACCATGCATGAAAAGTTACAGGTTCGATACTTATTCAAGCAGAGAAAACATTTTGTGACAGCTTTTATTAAGTCGAATATTCATAGAATCTAAAATTTTCTTTTGACGGGGTGAAAAAGTTTTGAAAGAATGCTCGATGTGTGAATGACACAACTTAAATTTTGACTATTCAATTTTTGGCAAATTTGACACATGATCAAAATTATTGATGGTTTATTTGTGTTCAATGGTTTCAATGAAAAAACAAATAGAAATGTAATGAAATAATACGTTCATTATAACTATGTTTATATTTATGTAACTATAGTATATAAATATAAACATAGTTATATTGTATTATACTATACTTATATTTTTTCGATTTGTATTCGAAAAATAATCTGAAAATATAATTAAGTACATTAATTTAATTAAATAAATTATTTATTATAATTTAATTAATTAAATATAAATCTAAATTGAATTTTTTGGAACTTCATAGATTTTCGAAATCATAAATTCAATAATCGCGTCTTTAAGAAATTTATTTTAGAGATTACATTATAATGCAAGTTGAATCTCAAAGAAAAATCCAATCAAGAAATTTAAATAAATGAAAAAATTATAAAAAAATATAATTAAAATCTACTGTACATTTTTTCACCTATTTTTAAAACGTAGTTTTCAAGATATGGTATGACAGTAAAGAAAGAAATGAAAAGTAAAACAGTGGAATGGGAAAAAAATCGCTCTTAACACAGAAGTTTGCATTCTATATACCGTATTTGTGCGAATCTAATGCGCACATCCCCATTGTAAAACTTTAAATAATAAAAAAAATTGTTTGTCGGTGAATGTAATGCGCATCAATGGTGTGAGGAATTTGTTGAATCTTATTTTATGCAACAATAGATTTATACATAAAGTAGAACATAGAATTAACTTATTAGTCAGCTATTGTTATTTGGAACAATCATTGTTAATTATCACAATCATATATATATGGTACCTATCGCAAAATATGAACTTAAAATAAATCGTAACATTTCCATCTAGCTAAGAGTCTCTGCAATCAGTGATTAATAGTAAACGTCTTTATTCACTAATGTTTTCATCACTGGAACCCTCGCAGCTCTCATCGTCAGAAGCAGAATCATTTCTTCTTTCCTCATCATCAACATCGTCATTCTCGGTCACGCCATCTTCATTGCCATTCAATGAATTTGAAATGCAGCATTTCTTGAAAGATTTCACAATCATTGGTGCTTGGATGCTTTTCCAGGCAGCAGAAACCCAGTGTGCAATAATATACAGTGCAGCAAGCTTAATTTTCCCTATCAGGGTCCTATCGGGGTCATGTCACTCGATTGGTGTTAAACTGCCCATACATACATACATAACTGTGCAGGCGAATACCGGACTGTTCCTTGAGGTTAACATGTTTGGAATTTTCTCTCGCCTTTTACGAAGCGCCTTTTAATTTAGTACCAAGGTTTGATGACAAGGCCAAACCGGAGTTGGTACTCTCCGCTCCAACCTAACATTAGACCAGCGGAAGGATTTCTAGTATCACAGATTAACGTAGACAAATTCTCAGTTCACGGAGTTCATAGGGAGGAAGAATGTGGTCACCCTTCCAATCTCTGCCGATGGTAAGCAATGCTTCCCTTTGCTGATCTTTTCGAGTTTTGTCGATTTGCCGTCGGCTTGGTTTCCTCGTTTGCCTTATTTTAATGGTTATTTTAAATTTAAAAATAAAATGTGTATGGAAATATTTATATTCAATACTTTTTTAAGAAAGTATTTAAAAAGAATTGAACAACAGAGATTGATTATAATGCAGTAAGAAACGAAATTAATCAGTGTTCCACGAACGCGTGCGAATCACTTCATATATTTTTATTTCTTAAATATAATTTGAATCAAAATTAAATTTTAACAACAGAGGTAAGCAACTATCCTTACTTCCGTTTGCCGAAAATAAGGTATTGAAAAATAAGCAAACATGTTACAGAAACGAAAGGATAGATAAAGAAGACTTCACTTGTCGATCAGCGGGAAGAGGCGTGAAGCCACTGTGCCACTGTAGCTACAATTGTATATACACAAAATAATAATCTAATGTGTAAAAGAAATAAAATTTTGGGGAAATAAAAATAAATAGTAAACATAACTATTTTTCCGAATTGTAAATTTTCTAAGACAGCAATGTACACATAATCTTCAGCAATATGTGGCCTATTAGTTAATTCCCACTAATCAAATTTCAAACTTCATGCAACTGCACTTTTTTCGACCAAAATGTATTATTTGTATCTACTCATCATGGCTAGATGACCGAATGATATTTATTTCTCCTTAAGCTCAGTTCGGTTGTCGCTCTAAAAGGATATTTTGACATAAGGGATTGTTGGATCAGAATCTTTCCTTTATAAAATAGATTCTGAAACACTCTATAAACTTTCATAATTTAGGTGTGAATCGAATTCATGTATTATAGAATAGAAGGTGGATTATTCAGTTGCAAACACGTCGTGCTCACTTTAATGATATTTACACTACTGAATACCAACCATTGAAGAAAAGCTGTAACAAATTTTACATTTCTGAATCAGAAATCATTTTTTTTAATTGGTATCAAGCGAAAATAAAGTAACATATACTAAAGAAAAATATTTATTATATATTATAAATGTTTTCTATTATAAATGTAATACATAATAAAATATTCATTCATTATATTAACGAATTTCATAAAACAAAAGAATAAAATAAAAAAAAATTATTTTATATTTGTAAAAAAATATATACAAATGATATAAAAATAAAAACATCCATTTTTTGTTATAAAAATAAAAACATCTATTTTTTTATATCATTTGTATTTTTTTATACAAATAATTTAAAAATACATTTTTTAAGTCTTATTCTTCTATTTTTATGATATCTTGAGTTACATAAATTATTATCCCAAATAAAAAGTTCTTATTGTCCGAATGATTTTTATTTGCACATTTGTAAAAATAATTTACATTAAAAAAGGAAGTAAGTGAAAAATAAGTATATGTAGAAATAACATGAAATTTTGAATGTATTTTATTACCTAGATATTTTGTGCATATTTTTTTTAATTGTTTCGCTTTAAATTTGTTTTAGAGCATAATGCTTTAACTCGTAAATATTACTTTTGTATCAGTTGAGTAAAAATGATCAAATTTTATAAATTTCTTACGTTTAAATAAGTTCTCAATGATTTTATATTGATGTTTTTTAATTAATTCGTCTTCATTACAAGTATATAATATACACAACTGATGTTATTGTAAAAGAGGTCTTACATAATTCCCCCTTACTAATTTGCATGTAAAACAAAATTTTATTCATAATTATCTATTCAAAAGCAGTGACTAATGAAAACTGCTTTCTTAATATCAAAATTTATAAAATTATTAAAAAATTTCTATATCATTCATTTTAATAAAGAATATACTATACTTAAATTATCTTTAATGATAGTTTTCAGTTAGTTTATGGATTATAAGTAAACACAAATAATTTACTCACGAATGTTCATACTTCTATTTTTTATTTATTTATTTATTATTATTTTTTTTCACTTACATTTTCCATATGACGTGAAATGTTTCAATCCAATTACGTCAACAAGAAATAATCAAAAGTAACACCTTTGATTACAGATGGCAACACTTGAAACTTAAATTTTATGAGAACTAGTTGAAGATAGTTATTTTTTTTTTTTTTTTGTTTTCAATATTGCCTATAAATTCCATATGGTAAAAAACTTCAAAATTTTTAAATTATTATATTTTTTAATTTAAAAGTAAAATATTCTTGATTGATCAAGTTAGTAGAAAGTCTTTCTTTTTAAACTATCAGAAATTAGCAAATGAATTTCAAAAGGTGAACGTAAAATAAGTCACAATCCTTATGCTAAATAATTTGATTTTTTCTTTATATAAATTATATACCATTTATTTATCATATTTTATAACCCGTCCTACTTTCATAGTTAACCATTTGAGGTAAGCAGGAATCCAATATTATGTATCACAAATAATTAATTAAGCGGCAAATTAAAAAAAAATATTATACATACATATTTTGTTAAAAGTTTTTATTTTAATAAAAGAAAGTAAAAGCTATAGAACTAAAGACTTGACCATAAATTTTAAGCATTCAACAAAATAATGTTATCAGATTTATCCAAGAAATATTACTTTAAGTTGACTTTAATAAAATAAATTAAGAGAAGTATAGTTAGTATATACATACATTAATTAAATGCTTGTTTATTTATATCTTTTCCTTTCCATTCTTATTTTTGGAATAAAGTTTTGGTTATGTATTTTTAGGGAATTTTTGTCTAGTTTTACTCAGACTTAATGGCGCACAATTTTGTATTCCTATTTAAGTGTACAATTTTGTATTCCTATCTAAGTATTTTCGTTTGATTGCCTACTTTAACAAAAAATAATAATAATAGAAATTGGAAAGAAAAATATTGGAAAATATACAAAATTTCTTTTGCTCTATATAAACCTGACAAAAAAGAGCAGTACATAACTCTCCGAATATTCATTGTGAACTATTATTTAGGCTATTATTAACAGGAAAGGACAAAATGCATATATATATATATATATATATATATATATATATATATATATATATATATACTGGCCATAAAAATTGCTACACCAGGAAGAAATTCAGATAAAAAAATAATATTTATTTGACAAATATATTATACTAGAAATAACAAGTGATTAAATTTTCAAAAATTTTGGCTGGACAGATCCTTAGAAATCAGTACCCAGAACAACCAACTCTGGCAGTAATAACAGCAGTTATACGCCTGGGCATTGAGTCAAACAGAGATTGGATTGCATGTACAGGTACAGATGCCCATGCAGCTTCAACACAATGCCACAGTTCATCAACCATAGAGACTGGCGTTTGGTGACGAGCCAGTCGCTCGGAAACCATTTACCAGACGTTTTCTATTGGTGAAAGATCTGGAGAACGTGCTAGCCAGGGCAACAGCCGAACATGTTCCGTATCAAGGAAGCTCCATACAATACCGGCAACATGCGGTCGGGCATTATCCTGCTGAAACGTAGAGTTTCGCAGGGCTCGAATAAAGGGTAGAGCCACGGGTCGTAACACACCAAAAATGTAGCGTGCACTGTTCAAAGCACCGTCAATGCGAACAAGAGGTGACCGAGACGTGTATCCAATGGCACCCCATACCATCACGCCAGGTGATGGGCCAGTATGACGATGACGTATGCACGCTGCCAGTGTGCGTTCACCACGATGCCGCCAAACACGGATGCGACCATCATGATGCTGTACACAGAACCTGGATTCATCTGAAAACATGACGTCGTGCGCCCAGGTTCGTCGTTGACCACACCATTGAAGGCGCTCTTGTCTATGAAGCAGCGTCAAGGGAAGCCACAGCCATGGTCTCCGAGCTGAGAGTCCATGCTGCTGTAAACGTCGTCGAACTGTTCGTGCACACACTTGCTGTCTTCCAAACGACCCCGTTTCTTGACTCACGGCTCGTGACGTGGTTGCACGATCCATTACGGCCATGAGGATAATATGCCTGTCTTCTCGGCTGCTAGTGATAGGTGGCCGTTGAGATCCCTTATGGCGTTCCGTATTACCGTCCTGAACCCATCGATTCCATATTCTGCTAACAATCATTGGATCTCGACCGACGCGAGCAGCATTACTGAGATAAAGTAAAACCGCAATCCCGGTACGCTACAATTCGACCTTTATCAAAGTCAGAAACGTGCTGGTACGCATTTCTCCTTTTTACACGAGGCATCACAACAACTTTTCACCAGGCAACAACGTTCAAATGCAATTTGTGTATGAGGAACCGGCTGAACAATTTCCTCATTTAAACACAATGTAGGTGTCGCTACTGGCGCCTGTTTTGTCTGAATGCGCTGAAAAGCTAATCATTTGCATATCACAGCACCTTCTTCCTTTCGTATAAATTTCACGTCTATAGCATGTCGCCTTCTTGGTGTATCTTGGTGTAGCAATTTTAATGGCCAATAGTATATATATATATATATATATATATATATATATATACGGTATATGAACAATTTAGACTCGAAGGAGATAATTTCGAAGTTAGTAACGAATGATGGGGCAGAATTTAGTCGACGCCTTTGGTCATAACACAAATTCGGAATAACATTCTTCCATATATGATAGACTTTTAATAAGATTTTCTATAGTATGGGAAAGTATAAAACAAGAATTATTCTGTGTGATTAAAGAACCCTTGTAAGCCAGGAAGTTGTATTTCTCATTACCTGGAACTCCCCAGTCGACAGAAGTCTGAAGATTAATAGTTTTCTCAAGTGATGCCAGATTGATTTAGATAATGATGACAATCCTATGTTATGGAATTTTTGTCCTGTGTTATGAGATCTGTGTTATTTGTCCCGTGTAATGATGTCCTTTGTGGGAATTTTGTCTGAAACGATAGTCATCAGAGCATCTCAGGAATCATTGAGGATAACAATTGTTATGAATTTTTCTCAGTTGCACGGCAGCTGAGACTGAGCTTTGAAAGACGCAGCAATTTGACTGTCAAACACAGTACCTCGGCTTACAGGGATGTAGAAGGATAAAGTTTCAGAGAAAACTCCGGCACCTGCGTTACGACCATTAGACAAGATAGATCCATCAATAGAGGTCCAAAGCCACTCTGGTTCCTGGAAAAATGGACTCAGAAGGTTGAAGATGAGCGGGTGATAGTTTTGAATAGGGTTTGTTCAGTGCAATCCAACCTTGCTTCAGCAAGGCCATTAAAGACACTGTGTCTCTTAGTATTACTTTACTCGGGTATTTAAATTTATTCGAATATCCAGATAAAATTTTATTCAAGTATATACACACATGAATTTAAATTTATGACACAAGGGTCCTTTACATTACCTTAAGATCCAAAGATTAATGCAAAAATGGAGAAGGCAGGCATTATTATTTAAATTCATCTTCATATTATTATTATCACACTAAACTTCCAAAGCGTTGAAGGTGGCATACTAGTTTGTTTCTGTATTTCTCACCACACTTCTATTTTTAGAAACTGTCCAAAAGACAAAATCGTCAGCGTAAAAGAGGCATTTGACCCGGAAAATTCTTTTATTTTGGAAATGAAATGATTAATATAGATATCAAAAATGTACTAACAGCTCCCTGTGGAAGAGTGTTTTTAAGTGATATTTCGATAGTGCGTTGGCCTAACTGATTCATTCTTCGAACTCTGATCGCGCATAAAAAGATATCGACATATCTGCAACCATATATATTAGTCGTCTAAGCAAATAGATAAAGCAACTTATTTGTTTAGTATTAAAACAATTGTCGACAGATCGCAAGCTCTTTGAAACTGTATAACACATTGCCCCAAGAATTGCCTTTTGTCTTCCTAAGTGGACCTCCATACCTATATTTCTGCAAGAAGCAGGAGTAACTTCTCTTCACTTCCGAAAAGAAATGCTCTCCTTGAACTTTTATATTCCAAACTTAAGCAAATCAACATTATTTCCTCCTGACGCAGTATGAGAGAAGCCGACTTACAATCATGTTCATCTTAGTTATCCTCTGGCCATTAGAACCAAATGGTGGCTCAACCATCAAGAAATAAATACGTTATGTATATTAAAAAATCCAACAAAATGGTCAGAAATGTTAACAAAAATTTCCATCTGTTCCTTAGGTCTCCTTTTCAAACTAATCAATGCCTAATGGTATAATTTGTAAGCAGTTTCACAAGGTTTGGGAGTCATCATGGAGGGAAGATAAGCTGATTTTTACTAATACTTCCAAACAGGGATCAAAGTTGGTATTGCAATAGTTAATTTTATTAAGAGTGTCTCAATAGCAAGAAAAATAGGTTCCATAAACTCCATCTTCTCAGCCAAGGCCATAGAATTATATTTTGCAGTCTCTAAAACCTACTCTGGACCAAAAATATGTCATTTTCACAGATTCTTTTTCTCGAATCTCTACGTTTTTGGTTTGTCCCAGGACGACACAGACTACTTCGACCCCAAATGCTGATATCTATTCAAAAGTGTTTGTCAATATAGTTAGTTTGTTACTCTGGACATTCAGGGATTGCTGTCAAAACAATCGTTGACTTGTTGGTGAAAGCTGCTAACTTTGTGTCAATATGCTGCACCATCCATTTCTTCTGAGGATATGAAACAATCCATCAAGAAGCAGGTTTTTTTTTTTATTTAGGAAAAAACTTGATCAGTAGAAAAATTGTGAATATTCTGAAGCATTCACATCTATTCGCAAAAATCATGGACTATTAAGGAAACTCCAACTAGAAGACGTATAGCTGGTTAGAGCTAAAACAAGATCTTTCCTTACCAATTCGGTTCTATATGGATTTAATCTCTAGCATACGGATCGCTGTAAATGTGGTGAATCTGAAATCATAGATCATATTTTTCTAGACTGTCCTTTTAACGTACATCTGAGAAACCAATCACGGAACAAATTAGGAATAGGAGTATTATCAATCTTTTGGATAACTGAATTATCTAGATAAAATTCTGGCTTGCTGTGAATTTCTACGATTATCTAAAAGATTTTAATCTTAAGGACATAAAAACTGAAATTTTGCAACGTCCAAATTCCTTGAACTGTTCTCTATCACAGATTTTGATTATTTGAATTATCTGCTTCTATCAAGATATGTCTCTTAGTGTTCTAGTTACAAAGCTTCAATCTAACACTGTCGTAAGCAATGTTAATCAATTGATTATAAATCTTTTTCCAATATAATATTAATATCAATAATCATATTCAATGTATTTTCAACAAGCATCTTAGTATAGAGCTCCAAAAATGTCAGCCATAACCTACCTATCGAAAACGATTGTTATATTAAGCTGTTGTGTATGAAGATCAGCTGTATTCATGTTAGCGCAATTATTTCAAAGCTTATTTATTGATTTACTTTTGAAAATTTATTTAGAATTCGTCTGGAAAATCAGCTCAACTTTTGTTAAAATGAATAAACCGAGGTATATAATTCAAATTGGGAAAAAAATTAGAAATATTATTTGATATTACATTTAAATCGGAAAATAATTTTCAAGAAAAACTCAAAATGTAAACTTTTATGCCGTCTGAATGTCTTTATAATAATAACTTTATATTTAACTAATCTTCTTTAGCATTTGGCTTACAGTCAGAAGAAAAGAATGTTGAGTTTTTGCTAACATTTCCAAAAATTAATTCAGTAAGATTTATATTGAATATTTTTGATTACGTAAGCATAACATTTTCATTTTAATTGTGCTTTACACGGAAAATAAGCAATTAAAGACTAATAAAGTAATAGAAGTTTTCAAAATGCAAATTGTTCAGTAAAAGTTATGTTTTCGTTTCTGCGTCATCACTCTCTCTTAGATTTTTATTTGCAATTAATACAATTTACATAATCGAATCCTTTCTTATTTGTCATTAACCTCGATTATTTTGCTTTGACACTACATTATGAATAATATGCATAACCTGGAAACCATACAAGCACTCAGCCTGGAAAATAGGGTTACAGCATTCAGCAGGGCTCCTACTCCGTCTAAAGAGTCTTTGTTGAATACATTGGACCATGAAAATTATATGTTTGTCCCATGGATTCACCATGCTTTTGTGGAGAGACAGTGATCTTTGCTTTGCCGTCTTCATTAATAATTCAGTAGTCATTATTTGCACACGGAGGATAATTAAATTGGGACCTACATTTTAAAATGGATTAAGAACCACTACCAACATCTTTGCTTTAGTCGTGATTGGAACCCACCATGTTAAAAATTTCAGCACTTTAAATGGGAATGGAAGCCACGAGCTATATTGAACTAATGAATAAACTAATGAAATTTTAAACACTTTGGTTCAATAATTCTGATAACTGTTAGAGACCGATATGGATGGTAATTAATAAAAATGGTCAATTTTTATTAAGTCAACGAAACACGTATTCAGATATCTAAATATAATCAATGATCACATCATCCTCAATTAATAAAAGGTTTTAAAAAATCAAATAATGAAATGATTTATGGAATTTTAATTATTATGAATTATGAAATCATAATTCTTATGATGATTTTTATGACGTATTAAATATGGTTATGCTAAGAATATATGTACAATTTCTCTATTAAGTGTATGCCAGTTTGAAAAGGATGTAGTAACTCTTATCAAAATCTAAAATTACAAAGAATGCTTCATGACGTTGCCAAGGCTTAAGAAAGATTGTTGGCTCACATATCAATCAAATGTAAATATAATTGATATTAATAGTAATGATTACTTCGAATGAAAACTTAAAATATTAAAAATTATGAAGAATGCTTTAGTATTAAATGTATATTTTAACTGTAGTCATTGTTAATGTAACTTCGAATGAAAATTTAAAATATTAAAAATTATGAAGAATGCTTTAGTATTAAATGTATATTTTAACTGTAGTCATTTAACTGTGTTTAGGACAATCTCTTTAAAAAGGTATAAATAACGACAAAAATTAAATATATAAATATGAATTCTAGTTGATAAGACTTTTGAATTGTAGATGTATAAATATTTCGATGAAAATGTAAAAATAATTAGGCAAGTTGTAATAATATCCTCCACGTTCCCTACATAAGATGTGAAAGCATTTTATACAAAAATACAGAAAGTTATTCAGTAACCCGCATCGGCTGAAAGAAAGCACTTAATAAAATTTCAATTAAGAAGAAAATTTTAGTAGTATTTGTTTTTAGAATGTGGGATGCAAATCTGGACAAATTACTTTATTTCGGTACATATTTTCTGATACTAAGTAATGCAATAACTCATCTATATATTTCTTTTATGAGAGTTTGAGTTAAAATGTTAAATCCTACTATAAATTATAAACACACGTGAATGGTGCATTTAAAAATTTCAACGGCAATTCTCCGGTTGCCGCATGGGGAAAGGCATGTTTTTCGTGACCAGAGGATAGTATGTTCTATCGTATATTATCTCTGACTCAAACGTTTTAAATATCAAAATATCATCATCAAACTTTTGCAACTTTAACTGCAAATTTCTTACTATATAACACCAAGCTAGACTGAAATCGATGATAGTAATATTAGGTTTAGATCAGTAGTAATACAGTGAGCTGGAACAGAGAGATTAAGATAAAATCCGTTATATATTCAAAAATGTTTAAACGTGAGTTACCTAAAGCTGAAAATGCTGCAAAAAAAAGAATTTTCTTGTGAAAAATGTGGCATCAAGTTTCCCATGAAAAAATACCCGTATAAACATCATAGTGATGCAGATTGTCAGAAGCCTTTCATTTGTGTGATATGTAAGAAACATTTCACTAGTTCAGGAAATTTGGAGAATCGCATGTCAGTACACTGCGAAAGAAAACTTATAAAATGTAAAATCTGTGGAAAAGCTTATGCGTCATCTGGGAATTTAAAAAATCTGATGACACCCATGATGGAAAAGCCGTTTCGTTCTGAAGTTTGCTTCCGATCGCTCAGCCAGAAAACTAATCTCATTTCTCACCCTGCGGAGAAACATTTTCAATGTATACAGTGTGATGGATCTTCTAGTGAAGGAGATCTTAGCAAACATTTTGGAGCTGACTTCGAGGAAAAACCACTTCAATGTAAAAAGTGTGACACGGCTTTCACTGTGCGCGAAGAATTTATCAAACATCTGAGAAGTCACTTTGTAGGAAAAATACTTCATTGTGTTGTGTGCTTTCGAACTTTCAGCAATGCCAAGCATCTGGTTAAACATCTTAAGTTTCATTTTGTGGACAAACCATTTCAGTGTGGTTTGTGTGATAGAGCTTTCAGTGAGGTAAAAAATCTTGTTGAACATTTGAGATTTCATTTTGAAGAAAAAACATTTCAATGTAAAATGTGCCATCAAGCTTTCAGAGAGGGAGAAGAACTTACTGAACATATGAAATTTCATGTTGAGGAAAAACAACAGTGTGAAACGTGTCATCAGGCTTTCAGAGAGGGAGAAGAGTTTATTGAACATCCAAAATTTCATGTTGAAGAAAAACCATTTCAGTGTGAAATGTGCTATCAGGCTTTCAGAGAGGGAGGAGAACTTATTGAACACATGAAATTTCATGTTGAGGAAAAACCATTTCAGTGTGAAATGTGCGATCAAGCTTTTGGAGAGGGAGGAGAACTTATTGAACACATGAAATTTCATGTTGAGGAAAAACCATTTCAGTGTGAAATGTGCGATCAAGCTTTTGGAGAGGGAGAAGAGCTTATTGAACATCTTAAAACTCACTTGAGTGGGTTTATACAGGCATGCTGATATGAGATTTCTTAATTTAATAAATTAATGGGCATCCAAAGACTGACTGTTTAAAAAATGCTTTCAATATTGTCATTTTCTAAAAGGTTTCCTTCTTAAAATTCTCCTGGGTACCCATTCTGGTGAACCATGTGTCTATGTAGTAAGTAGAAAATGTTGCACTCTTAGAAATGTATAACCCAACATTTCGCATGAAGAATGTTTACTTGATTAAAAAGAACAAGCAAAGGAAATTTTGTCACTATGTCGAGGTTAATTGTAGAGGAATTCACACTTTTCTCCGCTTTCAGCACTCTCGAGGGCAGTTCGCTTCTAAACATGGGTTTCCATAAAACGATGAATTTGCGGTTTTATTCTATTATAAGCATAGTGGGGAGGGGGAATTCTTATGAATGAGAACTATTTGTTTTAATAAAATGAAAGGGTTTTCTTCTATATTTCTTAATTGGAAATTTGTATATCAACAATTATTTTGACTTTTCGCTGCATGCTTAAATTGGATTTCAATAAGTCGGCAGTGTTTAATGCCATTCTATTTTTTGTATGTAATTTACCAATATACTAAAACTTTGATTGCTAAATTTTATTTATATTTTTTAATGCATTTTATCAAAATTTATGCTAATTACGGTATTTAGTGAAGATTTATATTTATATAAATGTCTTATTTGTTACTATACTTAAAAAAATTATTGCTTTTAAGTTTTGATGAGAATTAATTTTAAAGATAAGTCTTCATTTCAATTTTTTAGATCATTAACATTATATTAGAGTTTAATTATGCTTTGAAAATAATTGTTTTAAGGATTCTATAATAGATTTGATTGTAGAACTAATAAAATGTGAAAGTTTTAATTTTATAATGGATATAAATTTTTATTCTGTATGAAAATCTAAGACATTTTTCCTTATTTCTTTTAGTGTACTCATTGAAAACATCAATTTCGGCCAAAAATGATAAATTTATTTTATTCTTTCTTTAAATATGGGATTTAAATAGCTTTACCAAACAGTTTTGTTTTTGTCTCTACGATTCTGAGATATGAAGGCTTTAGTAAAGATTAGGAAACCAAAAGTGAACAGATTTAAATCACCGAAAGTGGGCTTTTAAAGGCACAGAATGATGTTAAAAATTAGTTTAAACAGTGTTTAATTTTGAAATATAAATTTAGTAAGCTATTAAAAGATACAAAGTAATTACTGTTCCGAAAATCAATCAGCAAATCAAAACATTAATCAGCAAATATGAGAATTTTTTATAGAGATGATTCAATACTATAATCTTTAAAAGCGTTTTTCTCAGAACTGGCTTTTGCCTATAATTTGCACGCTTTACAAACGATAACTAAAAATATTTTTATAATATCACTATGGAATTTCATGAGCGTGATCTACGTTTTGTTTTCTAGGGAATGTACAAAAAGAATTTTAATCACTTAAATATTTCCGAAATTATGGCCTGTAATTCGAATAATGGCATAGAAAATTTAGCTAAAATTTTAGTATAAATATTGAGCTATCCGTAATTATTTTATTTTCTAACAAAAACTTAAAATTTTAGTACATGCTCTAAATAACAACATAGCTTATCTGCTATTAATACTTTTCAAATATGTTTAATTTTTGATATAGCATTTTTAAATTTTAAAATGCTTAAAATTGAAGACGGATTTAACATTTCTGAAAAATAATATTGGCATATATCAAATATTAGTTGCTCAATCTTGTCTTCTAAAGTGAAATAAGAAAAAATGGTTACTATATATGTATGCAATGTGTTTAAAAAATGCTCTGAACGTGTAAGAGTACCTTAAACTAATTTTAAATAACAAATTGTAAGATTTGATTTATTTATAGGGTAAGGTAAGATGATTATTTTTAAAGAAGCAGCGTTTGAGTTTTTCAAATCCATGTATTAGAAATTTTTTATATATATATATTTAACAGAGATTTTTGTTGTAAGTTACTACAATTTATTTTATTAGAACTTGTTTATGAGTGTAATTTCAGAATTGATGTTTTAACTAGATTATATTTTTTGAATAACTGTACCTTCCATATTAAAGAAAACCTGATTGGTATATAAGTTTTGATTCTTGTTTCTTAGATTTTGTATCTTTGATAATTAAAGATTTTCAAAACGATTTAAATGAAAATGCGAAGATAGTTTTAATGCAGACCATTCTTCATTTTCCAATGAATGATATTACGAGTTAATTCCTTAATCTCAATATTACATAAAAAACTTGTGGATAATTTATCGGTTTTGAATTAAAATTTTCTCCAATATTGGTACAATTTACATCTCTCATAGGTAGTATTTTTCACTCATAATAAATATAAGAATTTTATTTTAATCCATGATTTGTTTTGAATTTAATACTGTTTCCATTTAACTCTAGTTACTGAATATTCTTCCAGTATATTATTTAAAAATATATATTTTTAATGAAAATTTTAAATAAACTGCTTAAAAATTTACAGATATGTAGAATAGATTATAATTTTAGCTACATCTTAAAATATTTAAATCATTAAAACTTATTCTTTTTATAGAATAACGAGTCACAAGCTTCAAAATCTAAGTTTCTTAAGCAAAATCACACCTGCATTTGTTTATTGATTTTTCATAAATATTCGGATTCATTGATTTCATATAGTATTAAAAATTGTGAAAGCTTGAATTTTTTACTTTATGTTAATTTTTGATTTCAGTTTTAAGCTCATTAAAAACCTGTTCTATATATTGAATTTGAAATTAAATGTTTCATTGCATTAATACTTAATATAAATGTATGTATTACATATACATGCCTAATATAAATTTAAAAACATGACATTGTGGATGAATGGTACTTGAATATTGCTTAAGTATTAGGATTTTTATCAATAGACAGTACTTATAAAATCAAGATACTTTTATTTTTACAAAACTATAATTCAACTTTCCAATGAATTATTTTTTATTTGATATATCTGTAAACTTAATGCTATTAGAAAGAACAAAAAATATTATTTGAAAGAACTACTTAGAATACTTTGTAAGAAACACTCAAGAATTGAGATTCATGGTTGAAGACACTTTCACTTTATTGATTGTACTTCACACAATTTCATGAAGTTCAAACTTCGTCGGATTTAATGTTTTGGAGTTTCCCTTATGATTTTTTTTTTGTTTAATTTCATAGCACAGCAGTTGAATTTCTCTTTAATGTTCATTCCTCACGTTTTTCTCAGATAATTAAGCAAAATTTCTTCCAGTTTAGGATGTCTAGCTTTTCTACCAAGTGTCCGAGATGGAGCATTTTGGCTGGTACTGTTTCCATTTTCAGAACTTTTTTCCGAGGTTTTAAACTTTCATTTAAGAATAACTTGCAAAGCTGTTCTCTAAAATTAAAAATTTTTTCTGCTTTTAGAATTTTCCTTGATAATTGATAAACACGTTCGTTTCTTCAACTGAGAAATCCTCAAGCAAATCGGCTCAGTCTCCCTTGAGTTCAAATGAAACAAAACCAACTACAGAACAAGGGAGAACGTAATTTTAATTAGTTTTTCTTCATTTCTATGTTCTAACGTACAGAGAAAGGAATTATCCTCTCTTTCTGTGGCTTTAAGTAAGGGAAATAGAGAAGTTGAATTTGGCACCGTAGTTATGTGATGGGTGGGCAAACATTTTTAGCTCACGCAAAAAAAAAAAAAAATCTAAATTAGTTATTTTAGCTAACCAAGATTAATTTTTCTGAAATTTTAAAAACAATATACAAGCATTACAATTAAAACAAGTTAACAAACTGAATAAAATTGCGATTTCTCATTTTTAAAAGAATTATAATGAGGTTTGAAGTCAGGTATAATGAATCTAAGAAATGAGGCGAATGCTCATCTGTCAGTCTACTTCTCAAGTAATTCTTTCTAAGGTTCATAGTTAAAAACACTTGTTCATATACACAAAATGAAGCAAATATAGCAATGTTTTCCTGGATATGAAATCTCTCTCTCTCTCCCTTTCATTGTCAGATTGCAACTCATTTAATTTCAACTTAAATCAAACATCATTGCTTCACGTTGAAGGACGTAAAAATATACAATTTTGTGAGAAGCGAACTGGAATCTTCATATATGGGTTCCAACTTAAAATGTAGTTTTCAAGACGTCTTCATAAATAGCAAGCCTCTTTTTCATTTACTAAGGGTATTACATTTAACCTCGGGAAATGAAATAAGTCATTCTTAGTTAGCTGCAAAACAAGTAGATTGAATTTTAAAGCTTCAACATGGGCCCAGATATCACCGATAAATTGGATTTTTCCCTTGCATCTTCACATACAAGTTCCTCACATGACAAAGAATCTATGTGAAAATGCAAAGTGCGTAAGCCATTCTGTATCTTCTAAAACTTTTCACTCCGCAGATAATATTTCTTGAGAATATGGAAACAAGTCTTTCAGCTGACAAACTCGCTCGAAAACACACCCTTGGATAAGACACCTTATCGACATTTTCTTGAAAGACACAGTACATTAAAGCATTCTGATTTTTTCTCTTTTCATATTTGGTGCCCATGTTATAATATTACATACAGTGGATAAAAAAAAGTGTATGTACACCTACATTTTTGTTTGCAATTCATAAGAAGCATTAAGAATTAAGATTGGTACAGCCAAATCAGAATAAGTTTAATTATCTAAAATAAATAGAAAAAATGCCGACCGCCCTGTCTAGTGGTCAGCGTGCCTGACTGTGGATAGGGTTTGAATCCCGGTTCGGGCATGAATTTACTTTCTATCTGTCCTGCCTTTGCCCTTTCTGTGAATGAATGAGGTGTGAATGGTTGCGTACTCTATGAACGGGTCTGTATGTCATGTGTGTACTGAAGCAGTCGGACTCCACACCAAACATGGTTCAGTATGAAAAAGTGGAGTAGCGCATCTCATATTGTCAGCCTAGTTGGCACAAGACAAAAAAAATATAGTAAAGTTACAATATAAATAAAAAGGCTTTTTTGTAACAAAATTACAATATCTCGGGTCAAAAAAGTATTTGCACACTTGCATGAATACAAAAGAAGTAAAATATGAGCAAATTTCAAATAGCTAATATTTAGTATGCATTCCTTTACAGCATCTATCACTGCTCGTAATCTTGCTGGCATTGATTTAATTACATCTTCTGTAACAGTAGGGTTAGTCTTCGACCACTCTTCAATAAGGTCTTGTTTAAGAGCAGATTCGCTTGAAGTCTTCACATTTCTTAATTCAAAGAATTCCACAAATTTTCTACAAGACTTAAGTCTGTGGTGATTGTGGTGGAACGGCAAATTTTCCGGGTACATGATAAAACAACCACGTACGTGTTATACCCGCAGTGCGCTGGGGAAAATTGTCTTGCTGAAAATAGTACGAATTACTGATATCCAATTTTATTGCACTTCGTGGCAAGTTATCTCGCAACACATCAATATAGGTTCGAACTGTCATATTGCCATCAATGAAACACAAATAACCAACTTCCATTCTAGCCTTGCACCCCCGAAATCATTACAGAATCTCCATGTTTAACTGTAGGTAACACATTTTTGGTATGAAAAGCAGTACAAGGTTTTCTCCAAACTAATTTCCTGCCATCTGATTTAAAGATATTGAACTTATTCTCGTCGGATAAAGTGACAGGTTTTCAGTAATCAATTGGCTTATTGATATATTCCTTAGCGAATTCAAGTCTTTTCAGTCTATTTCTTTCAGTTATGCGAGGTTTTTTCCTTGGAGATCTCCCATAAATTTCTGTATCGTGCATAGAACACTTTGGGTACAGATTTGTATTCCAAATGTTGAAGCGACATCATTGGTTAATGTAATTGCACTAAGAAATGTATTTTTCGATGCTTCTCTTATAATGTCGCAGTGAAACTTTCTTTGAGCGCCCAGAGCGCAAGTTATTTGTAGATCTTCTTTCTTTATGATGCATTATAACATACTGAGCAGCAGAGAAACAAACATTTACTTTTTTACCCATTTCTCGATAACTTAGGCCATTTTCACGTAGAGAAACAATTTTTTTCTCGCAACGAAATCGGCAATTCAGATTTCTTAGGTGCCACTACAATTTGAAATCGACAATCAACTGATAAAATTTCAACAATACCTTCTTTTATAGTCGTCTTACGTATGTGATTTACTGCGGGATAAATGTCAAATAATTAGCATAAAAATGCAAATTTGCTAAAGTTGAGTTGAGTGTGCAAATATATTTTTGATATAAAATATTTTAATATTGTTGCAAAAAAAAGTTTTTTATTAATATTATATTTTTTTGTAATTAATTTAAATGAATAAAAGCTTATTTTATTTTAAAAATGCCAATTCCTGTATTTATTAATGCATTTTCTTATAAATAGTTAACTAAAGTGTAGGGGTGCAAATACTTTTTTACCCACTGTACATTTGTTATCGAGACTTTTAAAGCTAAATGTTCAAAGCATGTATGCGTTAAAAGGAACTACAAAGACATATGATGCATTTCGTGAATTTAATGTTTCATATCAAATCCCTTTGTAATTCTCTTTAACGCATGTACGCCTTAGTTATTTTCTTAAAAGTTATAAAAACTTATATATAATATCAATATTGAGTACTATAATTTATACGAGAATAATATATATAATTTCTCGTATCAATGCTTTTATCCATAGTTGAGGAGTAAAATTTAAATTGGCAAATCTGTGACTCTAAATGTGATGTCAAATTTTTATTTTGGTTCTATTCTAGAAATCACCGTTTTAGAGGTAAGTTTACAGTCTTAAAATTATTTTTCTTATCCGTATATAAAACACCTCAAATTTGGAGCACACATTGCTTAACGAATATCTCATTAATCAGAGCTGTATTTCTTTTAACAATATTATGTGCTACAATGTTACTTGAATAAATTGCAGCTTTTTTGGATACAGTTTTCCTTCTTGAAAAATATTTATCGGCCTGATAATTTTTTACAAAGATATTCTGTATTTTGTTTCCTTTCATATCCGGACATTGCTTCGTAACTGGAATTCGTGCAATTAAATGTGAAATGACTGTAAATGTCTCATTCTTTGAAAACTGTTACAGTTT
Source organism: Latrodectus elegans (assembly GCA_030067965.1). Taxonomy (NCBI): domain Eukaryota; kingdom Metazoa; phylum Arthropoda; class Arachnida; order Araneae; family Theridiidae; genus Latrodectus; species Latrodectus elegans. Next base: position 106,567,718 of record CM057811.1, on the reverse strand, counting down.
CGCTGTAGATGAGACACATCGGTTCATCTTTTACAACTGTAAAAAAATATTAAGGGCCGTGGTAGCCTAGTGGTTATGGTATCGGTTTTTCATCCAGAAGTGTGGGGTTCGATTCCCAATGCCACCAAAGACCCACCGAGTACATGCGATATACGTGCTCGTTAAATCTGTGGAATCGAAAGTCCTGTGGTCGGTCGTTGAGCAGTTACCATGGGTGCAATGGTCTGGAGAAATTTATTCCCCCTTCAGATCAATGCCAAAATTGAGAAAGTTGATCTTTTGGTGCTGCCATCTATAGGAGGATTTGACGAGCAAAAGTCGTACTTTCACCTTAATGGTGCTCTGATTAAACGAAAGACGCTCCAAATTGACTTAAATTCGCATTGCCAAGGCATAGCGAGCTTGGCTTGTCCAAGTGTCATTAGTAACAGCAACAGTATTTCCATTCATCATTAAAAGCACTGGATTCTGAATCAATTTTACGTCTTCAGTAGACATTTAGGGAATGAAATATTTTACAAATGATCTAAACAACTATTAGCTACGATATACTTTTAATGATTTCATTCTTGTCCTCAAAGCCTGATTAAGACAGGGACATACGGGCCAGTTGCTCTAGGCTCCCATATTTGAAGGGATGATTTTCAATAACATTATAATGATTTTCAATAACATTAAAATTTAAAAATGCAAAAAAAAGCTCGTATTTTTACAAGGTTATTTTTAAATATTCAGAATGATAAATCCAATAAAAATAAATTTTTGTAAAAAGAAATTCCTTTATAGGTACATATTTTGAAAACCGAATTTTTTAATTTTAGAATACGCAATTTTAATAACATTTTAAGGCGGTTTAAATTAATAGTAAATTAAGATATTTTAGTTTTTGTATAAAAATACCATAGAAGAAGACCTTTTTTGAGTCAAGATAGTTTGTTTAGTAATAATAGTTCAGCTATTTTTCATTGATATCATTGCTAAGAAATATATACAAATTGAATTTTTAAATTTGAATTAAATACTTGCTTAGAAAGCTCATTTGTGAGGCCGGGGTTTGGCTGAAGTGAATCTCAATGAATAGTTCATCTTGGGGAAGTTCTATCAAAGATAATATCAATGAATGATCTTGGCGAAGTACTGTCATATACTATCTTCTCTTTTGAGTTGAAATTTTGAGAAACATTGCTCATATTCTATTCGTTTTGCTTATTGCTATTTTGCTTTTGTTCAATCTTGTGATGTTTTTTTTCATGCTCATGAAGATCCTTTGATTGATTAAAGCACTTATGACATTCTTTGTAAGTATTATTTCTCCTGTGTAGATTTTTTGATGCTTTTCGAGGTGACCGCACAAAATAAATATTTAGTTACAATAATTGCGTTCATGAGGTCTTTCACCTGTGTGAATCACCTCATGAATCTTACGATAGTCTGTACTACAGAATTTTTGCTCACAACGTTGCAGTATACAATTTTCCTGTATGAATAGTACGTTCTTTCAGTATGTTACTTGTTCTCATGACATTTCTCACCTATGTGAATCCCCCCATAAAACTTACGTCTATTTGCAAGGAAAAATTCATTATTCAAAGTCCACGAAAGAAAACGGCTTTTGTTTTTTGTGAATGAATTTATGACTCCTGAGATTGCTAACAACTGTCAAACTTTGATCACAATACTTACGACTAAATAAGAGTTGATTTGTATGAGATCTAAAATATTTTAGAATTAACTGAACTTAAAAAACATCTTCCCACAGTATTCGCTCAGTAAATATTTATTTTCAGTAATATTTTATTATAAGCTTTAAATGAATGAACCCGCTCATGAGCATTTTAATATTTGCCCACGAGAACATTCCTCACACTTTTACAGTATGCATCCCACTCTAGGTGAATTCCCTCATGACCTTGAGATTGATAGCTGTTTTGAAACTTTGATAATACACTGCTGGCTTCGAAATTGCAACAAATATAAAGAAACAAGATATAACAACAAAATTTATTTTGTAGATAACATGTTTACCGAGTATCAAATGATTAAATTTACAGCCTTTTGTGAAATGTGGCTCCTGCCAAAATCAGTAGTCAGAGTAGTCGCCATTTTTGGAGATCACCGCTGCCACACGCCTCGGCATTAATTCAAAGAAACATTGGATGTGCTATTGGTGTACAGGAAACCACGCAGGTTCCACACGTTGCAAAAGTTGATCAGGTGTGGCAGCTGGGGATGTAATCTAATTCAATCGTTGAGCAGCCACGGACTACATGTTTTCTATCGGAAAAAAATTCAGAGAAACAGCCGGCCAATTCAATCTGGAGATTGACAAAGAACCCTTGGGCAACGCGTGCTACTTTTGGTCACGCACTATCTTGTATAATCATGACTGTGGGCAAGCCCTGAAGATAAGAAAGGGGAACTGGCTCCAATACATCACACTTGTAGCACTGGCTGTTTAATTTTTGTTTAATTTTTTGCGTATTAGAGGAGTGCCACAGTGATATCCAATACTGCACATACTATAATACCCAGTGCCGGTGCGTAACGCAGCTGTTCAGATCCTCCCTCCACGATTTCTTCAGACATGAATGCGACCATGATATTTGCAGATATAAGAGTGATTCGTCAGTAGCGAAAATTTTCATTTCATTTTGCCGTCTATAACCTTCTTTCATCACACCATTGGCGGCGGAGACATCTGTGACTATGTATCAAGGGTAGATGAATCAATGGACGTTTTGCGGATAGACCACTCTTCTGTAAGCGGCGTTGGATGGTCGATGGATGATGTGTTACACACTGAATGTGTTGTGCAGTGGTTTATGATGTGGCTGTCAATCCGTCACTGCTATGCTTACAATTTCCCTGTCATCACATGAAGTGGTGCAGTGAGGGGGATGCGATTGAACACGTAGGTCCGTCGTAGCCTCCTGGATCTAATGGTCACATATCCTCATTACAGTTGTTTGGTTTCGCCCAACTCAACTACCGATTTCTCTGAAAGACAATCCTCAATCTCAGTAAGACCCACTCTTTCCTTTTCCGAACTTGGATACTTGATCAAAAAATGATCTCTGTTTTCTACAAGGAATAATTCTTCGCTTAAAAAAAAATCTGCCGAACTTGAAATTGTCGAAATTTTCAAGCCTTAAACAGAGATTAGAAGTGGTGCTACAGGTGCGCGTGATGTGCGCCTGTGCTGAAATTCTAATCATTTAAATATCTCTCTTCCACTAATGCGAGCTGCAAATTTCATGTTGTTTGAATGCTTCCTTCAATGTGTTGCATTTACGTTGGCCAGCAGTGTATTATTTGCAATTAAATATAGATTAAGTATTTACTTCATTTATCCTCTCAGTGAATCCTCATAAGCACAGTATGATGAACATGAGCACTCATACAATATGCATTATACTCGTAGTGAATGACTGTTGGCTATTGTGTAATATTTATAAAAATATTTACAATGAAACCTAGATCAAGTTTAGAGAGCTCTACCTTACATTCAATTATACATTTGCCTATTCTGTAAAATATCTAAGGGATTTCTAAGAGCAAGAAACATTTTTCTATTTTTTAAGCTTATAATTCATTTAAAACATGAGTACATATTTGAAACTTAATTTTAATATTAACTGTTTCAGATAAATTTTAATTTTAGTTATTATAGCAAATATAATAAGATATTTTCACTTTATACAATAGTTTATAAACTCACAACTAAACAGTTTTGGAGTAAGCGAAAGGTTTTCAGCTCTATTAATCTTTCTTACATGCAAATCATGTACATGTAATTCTTCTTGTGCATAAGTTGTATAAAAATCTAATTAACTTAAAATTTTCTTGAAAACACATAATAAAAAGAATTAGTATCATTATAAAAAAACTTAAGGGTTATGTAATATTAATTATTCAATATTGTGTGCGAATTTGTGGAAATAAAATATAATTTAGATAATTTGATAGCTTATAGTTTTACATGTTTTAGTGAAAGTTATGTGTTTTAGCGAAAGACGCAAACTTTTATGTAATTAATCAAAACAACAGATTTCATTATTTACACAGCATTAATTATTTATTTCAAAAATAAACACTTTTGTTTATCCTAATTTCTGAAAATAAGTTAAATTATACAAAATATACAAATTTTCTGAAAATAAGTTTTATACAAAATGAATAATAATACAAAATTTCAAAAAATGAGTAAAATTTAATAATAAAACAAAATTTCTGAAAATAAGTTAACTTTTAGGTGATAATCTTATCTTGATGTGAATACTTCTATTAGAGAAAATCTGTGAGAACTTTGAAACTCTATCTGAATATAGATGAAAAATGTCGAATCAGTAAAGACTGTGCACTTCATAAAGCCTTGAAGAATAGGAATTCAAGTCGTTTTGAATCCGCTTAAAGTTTTACGAATGTAGCGGTATAAAAGGAATTTGAAGTAGTAATTTAAATAATCAATTATTTAAACTTGAGTTAGATATATTAATGTACACCAAATAAGATTCCTGAAATGTTGTTTCAATATCATTTTTATCATTTATTCTTCCTTCTTTGGAAAAAAAATACCAAAAATGAGAGCGTGCATTGTAACTTACTAGCAATATTTTTCTCTCTTGAGAGAATAAGTTTTTTGTTTTCATATTTCATAAAAGTTAAATAAATTGGGAGCACAAATTTTATGCAGAATGGAATCCTTCAAGAAACAGTAAATAATTAGGACTGTAATATTATTGAGATTCTTAAGATCCCAGATTTTAAGGATAAAAGATAGATTTTCTGCAGCGTCTTAATTTATTATTGCTTTAATTCCAGTTTTCTCTCGATATTCTTGTGGTGCTCTGTACCCTTGCGGATTTAGCTGCTGAAATGTCAACTCTCTGTTTTTGATGCAGTACTTTTTATGGCCGAGCTGGCGATCGAATGGTTAGTTCTCTTACCTTCGGTTCAACAGTTCGTGGCTTCGATTTCTCACCTTGGGTGGGGTTGTTTGTAGTGGTTCGGAATCTATTTTAAACCGTACGTCCCGGTCTAATAAGCCCTGGTATTAAAAAATGATAGTCGAGTGATAAACAAACGAAACGAATAGTTGTTGATTTTCAATGTTACCTTGATGTGTATATGTGTACGTAGGTAACACTTGTAACTCAAGAACTGCAGCACATAAAATAGAACGCTAATATTTCCGTTGCTAAACAAACGAAACGAAGTAGCTCTTGATTTTCATTACCACCTTGGTGTGTATATGTGTATGAACACACATATTCTCTACATACTTATGTAAAGGGCATCGATACAGCAATACATATTTTCTTGTAATTTGCTTCCTTATTCTATGTTCTTGCGGAATTAGCAGCTGAAATATTAGCTCTCTGTTTTATATTCCGCAGTTCTTGAGTTACAAATGTCACCTTCTGCGTGTATACTTTTAATGACTTGGAATTCGCTTTAAGTTGTAGGTCCTATTCGAATGTGTCCTCCTACGCATTAAGTGACCTTAGACACAAGTACAATTTAAAGTAACCAGATTCAGCTGTAGAGATTATTTTAGGCATTTATTAGTTTAAATAAAATTAGGAATTACACATATTCGTAGTGTTTTATTGAAATCTTCTTAAAATATTTACTTCCTCAGATGCATTTCATATATTTTCTCTATATCCAATACTTATGACTTCTAGAAATATAAGGTTTCTTGTAGTAGAAAATCTAATTTAACATCAACAGTAATTTTGAAAAAAGCATAATATTTTGATTGATTCCTTTATATTTCGAATATTTTAATAAACTTTTTACTTATGTATTTTGATGCTATTTCGTAATATTTTATTGATACACTCAAGCAAAAATACATGCGAATAAAACAATATTTGCTCTTATTCAAACAAATTATGCCAATAACTCAAGAACCTTTAAATCGATATTTAAAATAATTAAGTCAAATATATTAATATATGCATGAAATAATGATTCATAAATCTACATCTTCCTACATTCAAAGATCTATGTTTATTTCTTGAAGAGAATCACACTAAATTTTACACTTTATTTCTACTATGGAGAATTGAGATCTACACCAAAGTATGAATGAATTTCCGGAGAAATCATTGGACTGTTGAATTGTTTGCTTTCCGTACTTTCCTTAGATGTAAATCTTCTAGTAAATCCTAAGACGCACATGGAGGAGGACCAAACGGAAAATCCTAACCAACATCCTAAGAAGCCACCAATGTAGCTGAATAGCTCAACCGCCTAGATAAGTATGGAAAAAGATATTTATCAATACATGGTTACTTGAACTGTCTTACATAGTACAGAAAAGGTCACATGAAGTATCAAAACTAACAAAAGGAATAACTTCATGGGTAGAAAATATTAATTAAGCATAAAAAATTATTAGAACATTAATGAAAAAAATTAATCTTTTGAAGAAAAATTAATTTTACCACATTTATACTATTTCATTATGCTATGGTATTAATTTTATTACGTTATAAAGTTTAAGTAATTTTATGTATTTATTTAACTTAAACTAATATTTATTTAGGCGTTATTAACATGAAATTCCCAATGTTTAATTCTCACACATGCTGCCGGACAACTTGTTTAGTGGTCAGCGTGCCTGACTATGGATAGGAAGGTCCTGGGTTCGAATCCCGGTTCAGGCATGAATGTACTTTCTCTCTCTCTCTCTCTCTCTCTCTATCCAGTCTTTGTCTTTTCCTTGTGTATGAGAATGAAGTATGAATGATGCCTACCCTATAAATGGGTCCCTATGGCATGTGTGAGGGTGCGATGGTGGCCCACCCCCTGTGGTGCACCCGGGACAACGCCTCGGCGGCTAAGAGGTTGCTGTTTCTGGCCGGTTCCTTGGGTATCAGGGAACAATAGATTAATAGACTATGTTGAAGTTGTAACTGTCTACAATCTGCCATTGGAAAAAAAAAGTTATCACACATGCTTGATATTCAGTTTTTATCGACTCACTAGCCGCCCAACTTTTCTAGTGGTCAGCGTGCCTGATTGCGGATAGGGAGGTACAGGATTCGAATACCGGTTCGGGCATGGATGTACTTTCTCTCTATCTATTCTGTCTTTGTGTTTTCCTTGCATGAATGAGTTGTGAATGGTTGCCTACCCTGTAAACGGGTACCTATGGCGTGTCTGTACTGAGGAAGTCGGAGTCTCCACACCTAAATATGGGTCAGTTGGAAAAGTAGAGCAGGGCACCCCATAATGCTAACCTAGCTGGCACACAACAACATCGACTCACTAAGATAATGAAAAAACGAGTCCCTCTTGCCCAGCCCGAAGATCGAACCTCAAATACGTACTTTGGGACACCAGGCTATGGCATTAAACTCCGTTTTTCAGAAACTACTAAAAAAAGAATTCCAATCAAAGAAAGAGAAATAAGGAAACGCATGATTAAAATCAAGCATTTATTTAAAAAAAATATTACTTATTCGATATAAGTTGACAATATTACAAAAATTTTAAAATAAAAAGCATATAATATGTAAATAAATATCAAAACCTAAACTTATAACTTTTAGTCAGTTTCACAGTTTAGGTATTCCCAATGAATTGACAATTATTCAATGTATAACAGAAGAATTGCGAATAATTTTAACTAGTAACTACTTTGAAATGAATTTCTTTTGTCTGGTTTTAATTTTTTAGAAATTACGACTTTTACAAATATTTGTTTTTTGTTGTTATCTTGTAATGTAAATATTGTTCAGTGAATCCTTTCATTTATTTGCAGAGAGAAAGCTATAAAACTTTGAATTATACTAATAATGGATCCATAATAAAGAGAGGAAAACATTAGGTTATTAGTGGATTTTCTGGTGATTAAAACCAGTGAATTAGTGCAAATTTGTATTCAACCTGAAACGCAGGTTACTTAGTAATTATAACTTAATAACCGTTCTCTAAAGAAAAGATAATAAATAGAATTACACTTATAATTATTAATTTAACATGGGTTTATTATATATATATATATAAGTTTAAATTACCTTTATAAAATGGTACTAAATATTTTTCTTCCTGATAAACTTTTAATTTAACTGTTATTTTAACATAACACATTTAATTAATCATTATCACATATATCATTAATAAACTTATTAATAATTATCCTGCACTCACTTCATATTGAGGCTTGTGAATATATGTAAGGATTTGTGGTTCATCAATCACAACTTCCACTTGAATCAAATTTCTGGAAGAGCGAAAACGCATAAATCAGTCAGTTTAAGCATTTTTTTATCGCAATGAATTTCTATTTTTAAATGATAACTTGCTGAAAAGATCTACATGATAGTTTAACAGTTGACTAAACAAAAATTCAGATATTGTTAAATTATAACCTATCACACCATTTAATTTTAATTTTATTTGCAGCATTTTTTAATTTGTAGTATTATCAAAAGCTAAGTTTGGCTAAAGTTAGAAGCATAAGTAAAATATAGTTGTAGATTCTAAAAAGCATAATTCGTTTTATCTCTTAATTATAAATTTCTCTCTCTCTCTCTCTCTCTCTCTCTTCGTATTATAAAAGATTCAATTAAGAATTTTAGAATAATTGCGAAAACTGAATGAATAATTGTGGCATAGCTTAATATTAAATAATACTTTTCCAAGGATAAGATTTTTATTTCAAGGTTAAGAAATGATAACGATATATTATAAGAAGTGATTCATATCTCTTGATTATAAAGTTTTCTCTCTTCATATTTTATCAGATTTAATTAGGAATTTCAGAATAATTGCGATAACTAAGTGAATAGTTAAGGCATTGCTTAATATTAAAGAATACTCTTCAAAGGATAAGAAATTATATTAATATTAAATAAAACACACTAATAGACAAAAAGAATTATAAAAACGAAAGAGTTATTTTTAATTAACAACACGTATAAACAACAACTCTAGAACCCTGTGATGCGAAAATAATTTGACGCATTTGATAAGTAATTAAGTGATATTGTAATAAAAAATAGATTAAATAGAGTGAAATAATTATTTGTGTGTGCTGTTAAAAATTAAGCTTATTATTTACCTGCAAATTCTTTAAGCCGTTTGGTTTGAGAATATTGAAAGTTACTTATAACAAGTTTTACTATTTAATAAAGTACTCGTATTGTAAAAAATCAAAAAAAAATTAAGAATAATTTCATGTTTGCATCGAGGTGAAAAAATTATGTAAATTATTACTGCATTACTTTTCTTTTTATTAATCAATGGCCAGTTTGGACATGATAATTTTAATCTAAAAGTGTCTTTATATACAAATATATAAAATGCGAAAATTTACTGATAAATTAGTGTTTGTATATTTTGTGAATAAATTTTCGTAACAGATTTTCATGACCACGTAACGAATAATGTAAAAGAGCTTTTTTTATCTTTAAGATTCAATAATACACACATTGTGTTTAAGTACATTGGAAATTGATGAAAATTTTAACAATGAAGAAACAAGATTATTTAATTATTATAATTTCAAATTTTAAAGTTAATTGTATATAAGTAAATGTTAAGATAATTCAAGAAATGTATTTATTTTCTAAAGAAATTTATCTTCAGCCAGACTGTAATATTTAAAAGAATTCAGTGAGACATTTATGAAAAAATTACACTTATTAGATCAATAAGGCAATAAAAGCATTTTAAGTATTATGAACTTATAATTAATTACCACATATTTTGATATAATATGTAAATAGCAAGAAAAAAATTTTTATTGAAAAAATTAGATTTTTAAACTTACCGGCCATAAATATTACTGGGCTTCAAGGAAGCAGGAAATAAGATAATATTTATTAAATTTCTTATGAATGGAAATAATTTAATTTTTAAATTATTTTTTTAATTTTTAATTAAATAATTACTTATATTCATTAAAAAAAGCAATAGGAAATTAATACACTATTAATAATATTCTATTTACCAATTTTTCATATGGTTGTTCTTGAAGTCTGTAAACATATTTTCTTTGCCTAAGTAAAAAAAAAAAATAATAAAGTTTATTTCATTTGTATAAAGTCACAATATCAGCTTACTGTATTTTCAATATTTCGTAAATAAATTCTGAATAAAAAGTTCAGTAATAGTTAAAATACTAAACTAATGTTTATACTTCAAGTGTTCATTTGTCAATGCTTTTAGGTAAAATGCACTAATTTTCATAAATAATTGAAAAATGAAACAAAAAATTGTATTAAACGAAAGCTTCTCATTGAATTTTCATAAAACTTGGTCAAAGTATATAATACATAATAAAACAATATATGACCCGAATGCAAGATTTCAGGAAATATTTAACTCATAAAATTAACTGAAATTACAGAATAATAAATCAAAAAAGTAATTGAAATTTTAATTAATTTTTGTAAACCATTTTCTACCTGCGGCCTGAGCAGCTACCAGGCACATCGGTGGGTGGTGGATCGCCGAACATCATGTAGGAATGACAGGATAGCCTTGAATACAGAATCAGGGGCTGCGAACCAGCTCCCGTAAGACCTGGTGTTAGGCGACCCGTGACTAGGGCTATTTGGCACCGCTGTAATGGTGTCTTAACGGAGCCTCTAGTTGTCTGGAGAACTTCTAGAGCTTTTTTGCCTTGCCCAGTAACTCAGGCAATGCTGGGTGGACTGTTGTATTACCTGAGCCTATTAGTTAATTGTTATCTTATGGCTGAAAAGACAAAATAATTAACAAACCTTTCTGCATTTTCAGGTGAAGCCTCTGAAGCAGACCTTGCTGAAAAAGACAAGGGAACCCATAGGCAATCTAGTGAAGAGGCAGCAATGAATCCCTCAAAGGAGGTAGAAATGACCTCAAACCATCTTCTTCTGGCGAGAGTCAGAAAGCCATCACTAGCATCTCTGACCAGAGTCAGTCATGCTAGTCTCAGAATCAAGCTTAAAAAGACACTTTCTGGTGCCCAGAAGAAGCTGGTGAAGGAATGCAAAATCGCCGAGGGGACTTGGGTTGAAAAACCCAATGCAACCAAAAGCGAGAAGCGTCTCGCCAACCGGGCGGATCAGGGCAAAGCCGGAAAGGCTGCCAAGAGGGGACCTGGGGGATTTACCAACAGGCCGGCTCTCTCGGCGGTCAAGATGGCTGTGCTCATAGAGGGTCATCCGGAAAAATGGATAGCAGAGGAACAGGCCTCCGACCTGGAACTCTTGTTAACCGAGAAAATAGGAAGGAATGAGGAAGGTTTTGCCCCAACCTTCCTATCCTGTAAACTTGAGAATGGGGCACTTATTGTCAACTGTGCACATCTGGAGAGCTCAAATTGGCTGGAACAGATTGTCAGTGACATTAGCCCCTGGCAGGAACAAAAACTTTTGGTGGGTGAGGCAAGGGAACTTGTCAGAACCACCAAGATAACGGAAAACTTCTATTCAAGATTATATTAAGTAAGTCTCATTATTTTTTGGACCTGTAGTGTTCATTTGTAAATGATTTGAAGTATGATTATGAAATAAAACCCCATTTATTGGACGATTATCTTAAATTCTGTAATTGTTACAGGGACTGAGAATTTGGAAGAGTTGTAAAATTATTTTTATTTACCCATTTAATATCTTGAATGAATCATTTATTGTGGTGACGCAAAATCTATTAACTACTACTTATAATTCGATTCTCAATATTTTCCAATAATAAATTTTACACTGCAATTCACTAAAATATGTTCAACATCAAAATCTGTATAGGCATGATATATCCCTAAGAAATTTCTCGTCAAATCTTGGGTCCTTTGTTTAGTTTGGAAGTTTTCATATTGGTGTTGCCAAGTTGAGTTTTTGTTACGTTTTGGATTTTTTTGTTATTAAATTTACTTTCTTCCTCTTGTTTTATTTCATTTTTAATTCATATATATGGTTTTTTTAAGTGGCAATACCATTTGAATTTCTTGGTATTCGTAGATTCATAAATGCTTTTGATTATTTAATAATTTTATGGAGATAAATTGTAAAACGAAACTTACTTGCATTCAGTTTTGCATTGTGATAGACAAAATTTCAATTTATCATTTTCAAGTGCAGTGTCACAATGAGCAGGTATGAAAGCTAAAGAAAAATGTCGATTAATCAATTTTATTTTCAAGAATGTGAAATATGAACCATTTAAAAAATTGATTTATCAATTTATATGTGTGATTTATTTTAAATTATAAGGAATGAAAATAATCCAATATCAAATCAACATTCATCAAAAATAGATTTCCACAAAGAGAATTTTGTTTCATTTATTTTCGAAAGATACACTGATCACTCTATTATTTTGAAAATCCTGATTCTCTGGAATATTTTAAACAATCATTCTCTTAAACAATTTGACTTTGATTATTTGGCTGAGTCAGTTTCTAATATAGATATTTATTTAAAAGAAACGAAATTGTTTTACTGTTAATTTTTTTGTGTTTTTTCATTTACTTTAAATTTAATATAAATCATTATCCTTAATTCCGAATTTCTTGAGAAATAAATTGCTTTAACAAAATTATCTTAATTATTTGGCATCAATGATTATTAAATAAGCAATGTATATTATAAAGACCATTAAATAAGAGAAATAAATGTAACTCAAATAATAATCTAAAAATAATAATAATTTGTACATATATGCTTATTAGAATTCATTTTAACTGTGCTATGCTTCATAAATTACAGCAACATTGATGTAAAATTTTACATCATATTAAAGTGGTTATTAATATCAGGCTTTTATTATTTCTAACAAGTACATACAAAATCAAACTAATTTAAATCTAGTGTAGTAAAACTGCTTGAAAATTATAAAAGAATTTTACTGCAGGGAAAATTCTAATAATTAGTAGAAATTAAAAAAAGAAATTTTGGAATTCAGCAATTTTCCTTTTAAGCGAAACTAAACTAACAATCAAATGTAAAATTATGTAAGTTTTAAACAATAAATAAGATTAAACGTCAAAGAAATAAAAATGATTTTTATATTGAATACCACAAAATTGATTGAAAATTTAGATGACTGGTTTTAACAAATTTAATATATGCTATAAGATAAGAAAAAAAAATTCAATTTCACCTGTGCATGATTTTTCTAGTTTGTGTTTCAAAAGTGGTTTTGAACAGTTGAAACAAGCAAGATCATAATTTGCCCAGCAGCTGCTTATACAAACCTAACAAGAAATATTGGGAACATCTATTAGTACTTTGTTAATTCGGTAAATAAAACATATTTGAAAATAGAAAATTATATAAGCACCCTTCTTTATTTAAGAAATTGATAAAGCACAAAGCATTTCAATGTATATTTTTAAAAATATATTTTTTAAGTAAATGTACAGTGGATTTATAATGGCTCTGTAGTTAAGGCAGGCTTTTTAAAATAAAATATTTGACGTTTAATCTTAGACATCGTTGTACAATGCAAGCTTTAATAATCAAACACGAATTAAAGATAAGAAAATGAATTGTTAAACATTCATTTCATCATTTTAAACTGAATTTTAATGATAAAATATAAATTAAATTTTTTTTATTTCCTTGCAGTTTTATCACAAAATATTAAAATATAAATATAAAGCATCTAAAAATAAATGACAGATTTAATTTCAGTTCGAATTTTTATGTAAAAATTTAAAATACCTGCTTTGACCTTGGACCAGTTTTATTATTGTTTATCCACTGAAGTTCATAATCACGACAATTTGTTTGGTATGGATGAGGTAAAAAATGATTTTCTTCCTGGAAGTGTATCATTGAACACCTTGTAATTATGAACAAATTTAGTAAAAATAATATTCACAGTAATATAAAAAGTGCACAAAGTTTTCAGAAGTATTCTTAAATCATGCCTAACTATTACATCATCACAACTATATTGCTATTAAAATGTTGTAAATTTGTGGAGAAGATTAAAAATTTTATAAAAATTAAATGAGAGACAGCAAAATAATAAATTCGCTTTAATAAGCAATAATGAAATTTGTGAGATGTAGAGAGAAATAATCCATTATTGTAACTTGTTTACGGCCTATATAGAATAAAATTTTTGGAAGCAAGATAAAATGTATGCATAGAAAAATAAAATCTGATTCAACTACTTACATTTCTTCAGTTAAAAAAGTGATAATTATCATACTTTTCACTTGTAGTCCCGGAGGCACGGTGGGTAAGTGTAGGGTTCTCATTATCGTAATAGAACGTTCTAATTTTGAATGAAGATCCTTCGTGTTCATTAGACGCAGCCTGATAACGTTAAATGGATCGTGGTTGCAATGTCCTCCAAGTGAAATGATACAGATGGAAATGAGACAAGTCAAGAATTCGATGGATCTGTTGCTTTCTTCCTGTTTCTAAATTACGAAGGCTGCTTCCGTCTATTTGGTGGAGCCCAACTGAGGGCTAGATACTGGGAAACATGCTGGTGCAATAATACCTTTTACATGACTTAATGCATAAAATTTAGTTACTTTAGATCGTAAACAGTTTTAATATTTCTCTTTTCTGATAATTCGTAGTTTTAACATCAAGTTATTTTCAACACGGTAGACAAACTAAGGGCAATTAAAGGCATATTCATTTCTGAATTTCATTTTCTCGAAAAAGATTGATATCTGAAAAGATGAACTTTTGTACCATATTTATTCATAAATAAAAGACTGTTATGGAAAAAAAATCTTTCTTAACTGTGGTATATAAATTCTATTCAAGTAGTTTGAACTTGGTAGTAAATTCAATGCACTTCCGTTTTATTAAAGAGTATGAGAAAATGTTTGGCTATTTAAATGAATTTAATAAGTGGTTTTTTTTCTGTATTTTTATCATATATTTCAGTTAGCCAATAATTTTACTGTTTTCCCCTCAGTGGAAACTAAAATGAAATAAAAACTATAAGTACTTACATACTATCCCATTATCATATTCGCAAAGAAATTGTGCTCCAAATGATGAAAATTTAAAAAAACATTTTCAAAATATGACTACTAAAAAAATAAAGTAGTATTTTCATATCTTCTTTGAAATGATATAGGAAAAATTTATTTTTAATGCATATTCCAACTTTATATCAGTATAGTTATAAAAACATAATCATAAATTCCAAATTTTTATGCTCGAAAAATAAAAGATGTTAATATAAAATTTTTAGCGGATTTGGTGTAGAAGCGGTTACTTCTTTATTTAGCAAAATATTTGGTGATAAATATTGGAGATAAAGGTTAATTTCTGATAACACTGCTATTTCCAGTGCTTTAACTAATGCAATTTTGCGGTTATCATTTTGTTATTTGCATCTTGGCGTTAAAAAATCGCTGAAAAAATCCGAATGTAAATATTTACATTTTTTAATTTAAGAAGTAGCTCAAGCGATGTTGCCATTGAATTGTAGCATTTGGCTCTAAATCACATTTGGTGATGCTTTTTTGCAGAATCATCGGCGAGATGTTACGTTTATAATCAAAAAATCTAATTAAAAGTGATATAGATAAATTTAATTTTCCTTAATTAAATATATGTAAAAATGACAATGTGATAAAAGTATATGAAAAATGTTTTTAAATAGGTAATTAAATTATTATAATTCAATGTAAACTCAAATAACAACAAAATAAAAAAAATCCTTTATTTAATAATATTTTAAATTTTGTTCAGTAATTGATAAGAAAAGTTTAGGTATCTATTAATCAACTTACCAATCGTACATGAATTTTGTAATTTTTTCCAGGCTCCAACACAAGTCCATCCGAAGTGGGATCCACGATCTCAAACGGAGAATGTATTGCCAACACTGCTGAAGGCATTGCTAAATGATTGTACGTTTCACTTTCATTGAGGTTGATAAAAGATTTACTGATTGATGTACCCTGTATCATGCCTTTAACAAAAGAGGGATTTTATTCATTCTTATTTTAATAAGTGAAATGGGAATACAAAAAAATTATTATTGCTTACAAATGTATCTACATATAATTTATTGTTAGTTTTTGAACTTATACAATTTATCATTCAATTCACTAAAAGAGATTCGTACGAAATTTGGAACACGCGTTCCGTATAATTCCGTACGATAAACAACAAAATGAAAAAATCTAATTTACCGTATACAGTAGAACTCCCGCCAACCGAAAATCTTTCAGAATTTCCGGAAAATAAATTAGGCTAAAGAGAAAAAGGTAAAGGAGAAAAATGAAGATAAAAAAGAGGAAGTGTTAGAGAAGGCAGAAAATGAGAGACAGATTGAGAGTGCGTCGCTTGAAGCATTCAGAATTCTTCTGAATATTAAAGAAATCTCAGAAATTAGTTCTGATGCCATGAATGAATGGATTATGAATCTGACCATGTATTTAAAATTGTAAATGATGGTCAACTTATTGGAAGTGTGAATGAAGATTTTGACTTTATATCAAAGTTGAAGACACAGGATTATCAGATATTGAAGCATTTGCCAACCTTGAAACTGCGTTGCAGTGGATGGAGCCCGAATAAATTCTCACTGTCAAGTGCAGGGGTAGCCAACCTGCGGCTGGTGAGTCACATGCTGCTCTTTAAAGGATTATTTGTGGCTTTCGATAAATATACCCGAGTTCAATTTTCCTTTTTATGTTATTATATTTTAATAAATTACTATCGTATGTGATTTGAAATATCTTTTAAATTGCTGACAACAAACATGAAGGAGTAAATGCAACGTTATAACAAATTTCATTGCCACCCAAGTTAAGAATGGAACTCATCGAAACCGCACAAACGAACATAAAAATTGGGGTTAATCGTCCAACACCACAACAGTTTTGAGTTTGATAAATTTCCAATGCAACGGGAAGTTGGCATTGTGCTCTGGAAGAAACAACTTGTATCACTTTTGATACGAATATATTTTGAAATCTGGAATTTTTGAATAAGTTAACTATAATTTTTTTCATAGTACCCAATAATTTTTTTAGTGTTTTAATAAAACAAAACTTGCATTTTTTAAATTTATTTATTTATTTCCAGTTGAATTAAAAATAGGATGAAAGAGAACGAAAATAAGAGAAGAAAATACGAGCAAAGTTTTAATAATGAGTGGGAGAACTTCTTTTTCTTTTTGACAATAACAGAGAAACATTATGTATTATTTGTAATTTTACAGTCAAAAATTATAAAGCTAGAAAGTTACGTCGACATTATGAAACCAACCATCCCCAGTTTCCTAATCAGTATACACCAATTTACTAACTAAGATCACATAATCTTGCTTCATTAAAATCAAAATTTAAATAAACAACATTCAATTCTGTTAACCCTTAGCAAAATGAAGCTAATAATGTGGCTAAAGCCAGTTTTGTTATTCCTGGAATAATGCTCGTGGAAAATGTCCGTATAGGAAGAGTTTATTAATAAAAACTTGGGAGATGTACTTAAAGTTTCAGATCCAAATAATGCAGCATTGCACAAAGTTGTTTGGCAAATTCCTATTTTGAGACACACAATCATAACCAGCATCTCAAAAAATCATTGAAAAAAGTGCTGTAATCAACTATTCACCAAATTTTGAAGAATTATGATGAGAAGTAAACCAAATGCTTAACTTTTAATAGTTAAATTCAATACACACTTTTATTTATAAGTTTCAAATAAATATAAATTCTGTAAAAATCATTTTAACACCTTTTTTGCACACTTTTAAGAAAACGTATTTAATCGCGGCTTGCGAAAATTTTCAAATTATGAAAAATGGCTCAGACTATCAAGGAGCTTGACCACCCTTGGCACGACTTGGCTGCTTGAAAACGGCCTTATTCTGACCAAGATGTTCAGCACGCAATGTGCATAGATATTACAGCAATGTACCACAGCGCTGTACATAGATATTATATTACTGTACAGTCCTTGGAAGTACCTTCGCATGTAGCATGTTTTGCATTTTCATTGAATTGATTAAAAGCTCTTTTTCGTTAAAAAATAAATAGTTTTCTCTCTCATTTTGAACAAACAATAATTATCTAAAATAGACTCTTTTTTGAAAAATTCAATTATCCGAATGGGGGCCAATCCCAATTGGTTAGGATAATTGATGTGACTCTATCCAGAATATGTGGGACCATCTCGATCGGGTTGTTCGGGGCATGAATCATCAACCACATAATCTAGCGTAGTTGACCACGGCACTGGTGTTGTCATGGCTCAACAACTCACCTTCATGAATCTAACTGACTCTCTTCTTGTACATCTTGCCGCAGTCCTCTCTGCGACAGGGGGTTATTATTGCTTTTAACAGGTGGTTACATTAATATCACTGGGCTGTAATATATTCTTTGTTTTGACGTGTATAGGAATCGAATTTCGCACATATTTTATTCGTTATGTCGAAAGATTAGGAACGTTAAGAAAAAAATTACAATATCCTATTAATATTTCATCATAAGATTCGGGGTATTAAATTTAGCGTTTAAAACAAGAAAATTTTCCTTTCAATAATCATTAACAATTAATTAATTTCTTATTAACAATAAAGTACGACGTAGAAGAATCCCCCCAAAATAATGTTATTACTTTAAATTTTTGCATATAGTATTATGAAATTTAACTTATAATGTCCATAGCCAAAAAAAAATAGACTGTATTAAAATTTGTATTATCTTTTAATACGGGAGATAAAAAAAAGAAAATCAGTAGCGAGGCACAGTCTTTTAAAAAATAACTTGAAATAAATTTCTATATTATGAAATGATAGATGTGTAAATATATAGTTCAGAGTCACAAAAAAGATACTTCAGTAATATAAAAAATATCTGGTGCAAGCATTAGTAATATAAAGTAATATAGAATCAATAGAACAAGCAGAATACAATGAATTTCTATGACAAATGGAATTTCAAATTTTCTTAATTCCTAAAAAGAATTAAACTTTTCTACTGTGCAACCTGCAATCCTATTTAGCCGAGCACTACATTTACACTGATGTGTTTTTTATTGTTGTTGTTTCTCAGCCCCTAAGCCTGCAAGCAAGAACCGGTCCATAAACCCAATGACCTTGAATTAGATACAGTCTGTCGAGACCCAGACAAGATAAAATTTGGACAGGGATGGCCTGTGCAGAAGAACACTCAGTGTAAATTTTGAAGTGTTTAATACCTCCAATAAAAGTCATTGATAAAAGATAACCATGAGGTGAATCCCAGAGTTTTGCGCCATCGCGCCAATAAAATTCTTGCAACCCTAGTAAGAACGATCAGGAGTGAAGAGTGTGCTATGCCCTTAGAACACAAGTGGAAATTTTAGAATGTCTGTAATAGTAAAAGAAAAGGAAATTAATAAAATTGTTTGATGGAGATAATATCGTTTTGGTGATGTTTATTTTAACATAACATAATAATTTCCTCAACCACTAAGGAATCGGGCAAGGGCAGTTTGATCTTGTCAACTACCATCCCGAGTCAAGGAGTTCCCAAAGAACTTACTCTGATATCATGGGTGCCCCGATTGGACCATGGTGAATAAACCATGGAAGGAGAAAGAGTCAACCTTTATGGTCAAAGACCATGAGCACCGGCAGCACAAGACTGACTTAGGTTCGAAGCACACAGACTTTTGTTGGACATAAATGTTTCTTTTCCTTTCAGTATTTACCGTTTTGATATTTATAGATTGTAAAATGACTTAGAGGTTATTAGAAAGCCAGATATTTATCGTATAATATTTAGTATGTTAGAAAAATTTAAGACAGACTTCAAATACAGCATATCTGAAATTATATGTTTTGATTCAATAGTTTTCTGCTTTGTAATGTGACTAGTGAATGCCATTATTACCTAATAATCTCAGGTGTAGATTCTAAAATTTTTTTGAGCAAGAAATAAATTCATTAAGAAGAACAGGATAGGGAACTTGCAATAAAATCACATATAAGCGTTGAGATTCCATATGTTATGTGATATTTAATCTTCAAATATAAACATATTAAATACTATTTTATTTTATTCGTTAGTATTTTAGGGAAATTTCCTTTGAATTGACATTCTTTTAGATCTAGTTCTTTTCAAACGGATTGACATCAGAGTATAAGCTTTCTAACGACTAAAACTAATAAATATAATTCTCATCAAAATTTTTACACAAACATGATACTTACGAGAGTTTCGCAAATACTTCAGAAACTTTATATTATTGGGTTCCATATTGTTAAATGCTCGAGAATGGAGAATGTAACAAGGAAGAGCTGAGTTTATTAAAAATGGTCCTCTATAATCTTCTCTGAAGTTAGAACTACAAAACAAAGTAAAACATTATTTAGATAAAAAAAAATGAGACAATTAAATATGAATTGTTATTATGGTAATGCATCTAAATTGTTGTCATTACATTTAATTCTCCAGAAAGGTAAGTAAAGAAAATCTTGATTTTATTACGTATGCGCTTTTACTTTGCTTTGTGATAGGTTACAAACACCAAAATGTAATGTCTGATAACACTATATAATATTAAGAAATAGATGGCACACACACATTGCAATCGCTGATCATTTAAAAAATATACAGAAATGTCACAAATTTGACAATATGAGTATCAGTTATTTCATTTTAAATATGACATTATTTTAATAAATTAAAGGCCGATAATTTTGATTCAAAAAATAATATTTTTCTGAATTTGCTGTATTCATTATTTATTTGCTTTTTCCCCAAATTAATGTGATGGACGTTTGTAATTCTGCTTTTATTGATGGCGAATTATTTTTACAATGTTTTTATAGAAGTTAATATTGACTTAATAATCTGTGTGAAACAAAATTACATAATTATTGAAAAGATTAATATATCAAAATAAATATATGCATTTATACTATTAATGAAATCGCTTTTATTTCAATTATAGTTTCCTTATTTCATTTATATTTT
This sequence comes from Latrodectus elegans, assembly GCA_030067965.1. Taxonomy (NCBI): domain Eukaryota; kingdom Metazoa; phylum Arthropoda; class Arachnida; order Araneae; family Theridiidae; genus Latrodectus; species Latrodectus elegans. The sequence continues at coordinate 106,546,819 of CM057811.1, read as the reverse complement.
ATTCTCTTCATCGCTTAAAATGATTATATGATCGTAAATTAACTGAATAATAATATTTTTAATTGGTAAAATTAAATAAAAATACTAAAGCATATATATTTTGTAAAAATTAAAAAAGGAAAATTATTTATAAAATAATAAAATTTTGTGTAAAAATAACAAATAATGACAATAATAAGCAGTAAAAAAGTACTCACTTTTGATTAGGTGTAGTGGACACTCTAATATCTTAATCATTATAAATCATTTAAATTTACCACACATTGCCTTCTGGAAGAACTTTTCTAGACATTAATTAGTATTTATATATTTCAAGGGAGGAAACTCGGAAAACTCACAAGTGCACTTCCCGATCGACATGCATGTAGAATGAGGAAGAGCAATATCATCATTCGTTGTTTAACAGCGGCTGAGATCAAATCTAATTATTTATCCTCTAGAGAGCGCTGTCTTACTTCCACACCATGAGGAGCTTTTGTATGTTAGCTTTCAGGTAGATCACAAATATCTGATTTCGACTATTTAGCAAACCACTGGTGGAAAATTGGACATTAAGAGTTTAAATTATACACTAGAAAATCTGATGTGTCAAGATAGAAATTTAAATATATACATGATTCAAGATAACATGATTCAACATATTCGAAAAAAGAATCAAATTTCTTCCTTATTAAATCATTATTTTAATTACTATCGAAAGACGATCTTTTTAAGGTACTGAAGATAAGAACTAAATTCAAGAATAATTTTTTAATGATGAGTTTGTACAATCACAATTAAAATGATGTGTATAAAGTATTAGACTTCTTTTTTGTTATAAAATTTTTAGTCAATTTAACTATTTTCTTAGTATAAAAACTTATAAAAAATCGGAAAAAATCTAAAAAAGTCTTAAAAATTTTCAGCAATTTTTACTAATCAAGATAAAGCAATATGCAATTCTATATTCTTGCAATGAAGGAACAAAAATGTGCATTTAAAATTTATATTTCAAACTAAATAAAAAATTAAGTTCTTAATGTACATGAGTACATAAATTTAATTATAAAAAGGTATTAGAGAAATATTTATGAAACATTCAGGGAATTTTATTAATTCAAAATCATAATATAAGTGAAATGTATTTAAAAGACAAATACTTATTAATAATCACTAAACACTTGTTAATAGCATTCTTAAAAAAAAATTTTCACAGTTGAAAATTGTAATTAAGTTATACATTGTATAATGTGAATTCTAAGTTGGTGGCTTACTATAATTTTCATGTTACATTTAAAGAATCCTAATGTTACACATATTTAATGTTTTTATATTTCAATAGTATTTTCCTGTTTAAAGCAATGTTCATAGCTTTGCAATTCAGAGGAGATTAAAATTCTTTTTTTTTAAATTATTATATGTCAATAACTACATACTTACTGTTGATTTAATAGAATGAATGGGTCTTGATTGGTATCAATAAGTTGATCCAGCATTTTTCTTTTGTCATCATCTTCATTGAAATCAAGACTCGGTTCTTTAGCAATCTATTATAAATACGTAAAGTATTTATTAATAACTAAGCTTGAAACTTGTATTATATCCCCCCTCCCCACTGGCGACCATTGCGACTTTTTTCATCGCCAAGTTAAACACATATTCTTTGAACGGGAAATTTGCTAAAGCTCCAAATATACCCATTTTAGAAACTTTAAATCACATAATAGCATAAAAAATGTAAAAACTATTATTGAAAAATGAATAAAAATCTGTTGTGATGCGTTTGGCTTCTCTCCAAGACAACCGATAAATGAGATAAGTAAATGACAATAATAAACTTACTTCATATAACGTCAAGCTTATAGGTCGAATACGCTCGGTGATATTTTCTGTTTGATGGATCCGTTGTATCAACAGTGTTAAATTTGAATATAATGGGTTACAAGTAATTCTGGGATGATATTTATTTCGCCATTTTTATTTTTCAATAGTATTTTCCAATTTAAAGCAATAGTCATAGCTTTGCAAAACAAAGGAGATTAAAATTCTTTTTTTTTTAATTATTATATGTCAATAACTGCATACTTACTGTTGATTTAATAGAATGAATGAGTCTTGATTGATATCAAAAAGTTGATCCAACATTTTTCAAGAAAGTAACATGCACGGATTTTTCTCCAATCCGTGCATGTTACTTGCATATTTCAGTGGAACTAATTTCACAAAATGTTACTATGCTAAAATAAATTATGACTAAATTTAAATTACAGAGTTATCATGTCAAAAAATGGCAGTTATTAATGCTACAATATAAACTGATTTATTATCATGTATATAATTCCTTATAAAACAATTCTGATTACAAATTAGTCTTGCTACGATAAAGAATATTCTTCTTCGTCAAAATATTATTTTTCATTTATATGCAGAAAATATTCGTTTTGATCAAACGTAGAAGAATCTGTAACTGTTTTCTTCAAAAGTAATATTAAAAAAAACCTAATGTTTGTTTGTTATTAGGATTTAATACTTTTTACTTCATTGATTAAAAAAAAGAATTATACATGATAGTTGATTGATTAAAAAAATTCTATTAGTTAAGAAGTGTATATAAAAACTTTGAACTGAAACGTAGAACAAAAATTTCGAATTGAAAGTAAAACAACAAATGCTGTTGCCACTGAAAAAACCCATATACATGACGTTAAAATCATATAGAACACGAGAAATGTCAAAACTGACAACAAAAAAGTCCGAAAAACTACAAAAACTCAAATTGGTAGCACTTTAATCAAAACAATGAACGCTAGATTTGGTGAGAAATCTCTCTTCTGGGGAGGGGGAGAAGTAATATAATACTTATACCCTAAGCTTTACAAAAAAATGAATAAAGTTTTGCCAAATCTATTTATATGCATGTGCATGTGTGTATGTATATACACACATATACATAATCATATATATATATATATATATATATATATATATATATATATATATATATATATATATAAAAGCTTATAAATTCAATAAAATCGGTCATTGCTTTATACATTCAATAAAATTTAATTGCTAGATAGCGAGTCTTTTTAATTAATATATTTAATAATATTTAATACGTCACTAAATTATTTAAAGAAAGGCAGCTCATCTTTTGATATTACATTATTAAGCTTAAGCTACTACAAATGTAATTTTAAAAATGAAGCTCTTTCTACAGTTTTAGCAGTTTCAGAAAAAATAATTTCAGAATTTAATTTTTATTTACCAAATTACGGAAATGCTTAAATGCGTCCAATAGTTCTCAAGAGATTTTTTGCTGGACATCACTCAGCGAATTATCTGATTCCTTTGATAGAAAAAAAGTTAGTACGAAAATGATGGGAATTTTTGATGAATTTTATTAAAATCAATCGGAAGTGTCTTTCCTGTTAAAGGAAAAACTTTATCGATTTATAACTGAAAGCAACTTTTGTAAATCACTATTCAAAAATTAATCTGTTCAGAGAAAAGAATATAAAAATGCACCAGGCTATCTAAATAAATTTTTTATTTAACAAATGATAAAATGCGTTATATATATATATATATATATATATATAGATAGATAGATAGATATATAGATAGATATAAATATATATATATACTTTCAAAATAAAATTCAGTGATTGTTATGCGTCTTTTAGGTAAACCGATGATTAAAAGGGAAGATTGTTTAATGAACCCACTGCAATTGAAAAATTTGGATTTTTGTAAAACTGCTTTTCATGGTGTTAAATGCAGAAACTTGATTTTACACAGATTTAATTAAATAATCAGTTTCTTGCTTGTTGATTTTATTGCCAATGCGGAAGTATAGAACGGATTTTATTTTATATCAAGATTGTCAAGTGAACAAGTTTAGGAACCGAAAAGCTTCTTGAAAATTAATTTCGAAAAGAGTGTAACGACACCCCAAAAGTATATTATTTGCATGTTGCTCAACTATAAAACCGAATTTTAAGCTGGAAGAAAAATGATAAAAGTGATACTATTGTCGATGAGCGTAAGAAAGTAAAAGTGAATAGAGGTACATTACTGAAGTAATACGTATGATAAGACTACCCTTTTTTTTTTTATAGAAGATCATTCTGCAAACTATAATTCCGTATGTTAGTACCATATGTGCGAGATGTAAAGTATTGTTGTGATAAGCGTCATAAAAATACAACTGTATTACCAAAGACAATGGACTATCATTTGAGATTGTTTTCCGAACTCTATTTCTGCAGTATATGTTAGAGCTTTCTAACAGATGTAAAACACTATATGTTAGCATTACATGTTCTAATCTGTAACCTCAGATGTTAACGAAGGATGTCTTCGGCTGCTGACCCCATCGTTTCCTGATTAACACTGGTCATTATGAGTGAAAAGTGGAAATATTTACGAATGATGACATTCATCTCATCAGACATCATCAACTTTTTTGTGAATGAAACTTTTCTAACATAATTTATCACCAGTACATTAGCTTAGTGGCCATCAGTTTCCAATTAAAGCCAAATTTCTTAGAAATTGAATGGCATTAATTGAAATTACTTGATTCCTTTGAATTACAATATGATGACAAACCATTCACAGCGTAGCTATGTACATTTCTATATTTATATAGAAATAACTCCTATATTTTATTCGAATAATTTAAATATTTTTAAATCCTTTAGAGAAAAGTGTTGTTCTAATGTTAACATTCGTCATATAAATTATTTTATATTTATAAGTAATAACGTTATGTATGGTAACATTGAATTTTTGAGGTCATTCTAAAATTTGTTGAGTTAATAGTTGAATGTTAGAACTCCGACTTACTTTTTAATAATTCTTATAATTGAGTGCCACTTAGTACTGTAATAGTACCTGGAAATGGACTCAAATCGAAAGCTGCGATTTAAATACACCAATAATATGAAACATTTACCATTGTATGATAATATACTAAACCAAAGTTAAAAGGAATATTATGATTCATTATTACTGCCGACAATCATAAAAATTTTTAAATATTAATGTTTTTCTGATATTTTGGTTCTCATAAATCATTTAATTAGGACTTTTGGTAGCATACATTTTTTGAGGAAATAGTTAAGATGGGATGTGTTTCATAATAGTGACCTTCTTTTCTACTATTCATGAAAATATTCATATCTTGATAAAAAGCGAGGATATATATTGATGATTGCATATTATCTTGCGACCATATCTGTGAAAAAATATATATTGTTTAACGATGTGATTTAGCTCCATTTAAATTACAAATAAAATTTTTAATTTCTTAGAATGAAAATATTAGCAAACTATTTTGGTTTCCCTACACTTTTTGAAAAAAAATATATCAATTTGCAGAATTCGTCGACATAATTTTTTGTAGACAAATATTAACGAGATATATTACAAAAGTACCAAAATATTAATTGTAAAATTATTTTTTATTTGAATTTTAACATAGTATTGTTTTGAAATATAAATTATGAAAATATTTTTAAAGAATGTTTCCATAAAATACATTAAGACAGTTATCAACATTATTTAAAATTGATTTTTAATGGAATAAATTTTAATTCAGAATTCAATCTCAATTAAGACATTGACAGAAATATGAATAAATTTATAGTATTGAGATCCAAATGAAAGAGTAATGCATATGGTAGACTTACCATGAAGTTAGACATGTCGGCCCTTTCACAATAATGAGGACGCAAGTGACAAAACGAAATTAAATTAGTCACATATTGACACTTCTCAGGAAATATATTACAAAATTCACTCCTCTTCACCCTAAAGACAGATAACACAATAATGGTAATCACATGACATTCAGATATTCCTTTAAGATATCCTTCTACGTTCGAATCAACTTTTTCTTAAAAATTTATTTTAATTCTCTTATTTTGCTTTTACATAAATTCTGATGTCAAAACATATTTTTTTTCTAATGCCTGGCATCTAGATATAAAAACATTAAATCAACCAAAATTTTAATTACATATAGTATATTGTGAAATTGGTTATTTTCTGGCAAAGTTTAGTGAAATTTTAACACAAAACACTTAAAAATCCACAAAAAAGCTTATGCATCAATCTTAATTTAATTTAAGCATAAGATATATGTGAAAATGCTCTTTTTGAAATAAAGAAAAATATTGAGCAATAAAGAAAGTTTGTTCAAGAATGTACTATAGTATGAGGGATTTATGAAATTTTTCTGAACATTCTCTTCACAAATAGCTGCAAATGAAAACGTTCTTTACATTTATTCACGCTTTATGCTTTATTTCATAGGTTAAAGAATTTAAAACTTGTAGGTGAAATTACATACAAATGTTTTCGTTATTATTTAAGATATTCTGTTACTGGTTTGGAGAATTTATGAAAAAAAAGTTATGAGAAATTCATCATTAAAGTGACAGTTTTGCTTGTGATAGCTAAAATGTTATCACTTTTTCTTGAATGAATGAACGAAATAATAGCCTCATACCCCTATGCTTATCAATCAACACATTATAGAAAAACATATAAATTTTAACAAAACAATAAAATAATACCAGTTTTATTTATCATTTTCGATTTGAATATGCAATTTCTGATCTCTCTAAAAGTAGCTTTTTTTTAAATTCTTGTACTTTAATTTCTTTACAAACGCGACACTATTTTGGAATATTCTAAATACAAGATTCAAAAATAAAAATAAATAAATTGATGCGCATGTAAAATATCAATTTTTCAACCAAAGCATATACTTTATTTAAGTAAACAACCTGTTAACTGCAATTTAAATTTCATCCATAAAAGTCAAACAAGCCAAGTTTAGAAAGCAACAAATAATAATTTTTGTATTCTAAAATGCAGCAGAATTTTAGAAAATAGTGTATTAAATCAAAATTTTAATAGTATTTAATCATTCTTTCATTTACGAGGGTAAATTGAAAAATAAATCACACAGAAGAAAGTATACATTAGGTGTCTTTTAACAGCTGGTTGTTAGTTACTAGATGCTTTATTTTTTGCACACACAGTACGACTAGTTGAACTGGTACCTAAATAATAATTACGATATATATATATATATATATATATATATATATATATATATATATATATACATATATATATACATATATATATATATACATATATATATATACATATATGTATATATACATATATATATATATATATATATATATATATATATATATATATATATATAAAGCAAGATTAGAAGTATCATATTCGAAAATACAAGAATAGATATAAAAATTGAAAGGTACAAGAATAGATATAACATTTATGTTTAGCAATGCATTCAGAGCAAAATCAGCTAAAATAGAATTATTAAAATATAACAGTGCAAACCAAATAAATACATAATTTGGCTTACACGTAATATTTGGTGCGGTTGTTGCAGGTTTGGATCTGGATTTAATTTCGATTACTATAAATTAAATGTATTTTGGCAACATTGGATTTAATATTATATTTTGGCTTATATATTTTGACTTGACTTTTACTTCTTTTATTCTGGTTTAATATTTTGGTTTGACATTTTTAGTGTGGCTTTGGGGTGTGTTGCCTTCTTTAAGACTATGTTTAGGCCAATGCGGAAAAGTCATACTTTGTACCAATGTGGTCAACACCCCTTGAAGAAGATGGCCATGCTGGTACTTCGTTCCATTTTCCTATAATCTATTTTCATAGAAATTTTAAACTATATATTGAACATTTTCCATCTATTTACTATATTTCGTATTTTCAATATATTATTCTTCATCTAGTAGTTGACTAATTTTATAAAAATTTATTATTACTTAAATATTTATACATATATACACACACATATATATAAGCTTTAATTTTGATCGTTGCTAGTGTATTTTCTCACATAATTATGTTCTTACTTTTTTTTTTTTTTTTTAAACTGGAGAAAGTTGTCAACCGTTACTGTAACAGTTGTTTGATTAAAAAATTTTGGTCTTGTTTATATAATCTACTGTAGCAGTAGTTTATATCAACAAAGTTGTACAAAATATAAATTGAAACAAAATATAGATTCAAAGCTGTACAAAATATAGATTGCAACATGAATTTATATGTTTCTCTTAGAAATGGAAATTTTGTAAACATTAAATACTTTACATTTTTATTATCCATTCCCGATTTTTAGCATTTATTTAATTCCTCTCATATTTATTAAATATATTTAAATATTAACATACATAATCTATTTCGTGGTTGAATTCCATATTAATTTTACTGTTCAATTCGGCTTATTAAATTAATAAATTGTATTTTTACAGGCTTTTCTGACACAAGAGTTAGGTACAGAATACTGAAAAAATTACCCTAACATTTCCTACTCCTAAAAAAAACTATGTTCATAAATGTGTGTGCCCACAAAATATATTTTAAAAGTATTAAAAAAATCGTCTTAGCCGATTTAAACTAACCATGACGTGTATGTAATGGTTAGTTTAAATCGGATAGGACAATTTCTTGCATTTTTCATTTTGTTTTTTCTTCTGTTCTTTTGCAATATTGATTCCAAAATTGGACAAATTGAGAATACATTTTCAATTTCGAAATCAACACGCGTTATCAATATGTTTAATTTAGTAATCATTATCGTTAAAGAATTGAAAATTTGAAAAAAATATGTAGAACAACTTGTAGTTTTATTGATTTCGAAAACCTCTACAAACTGAAAAAGCATAATTAAAAAATACTACTGGTAAAAATCATGAATAGATTTTTTCTCATCACCGAAGATATTTATAAATCCGAAGATGAATTTCGCCTTGATTGCTGCCATTTACAGAATGAGATATGAAGCCTGGTAGAAAATTCGTCAACAAGTCGGATTTACGATGCCGTCTCGATTCGATGTGAAGTTCAAGCAATGTTATATTACATCATGGATGTTTTAAGATAATGAGAATTGTAATAAAATGTCGTAATCGTTGCCTCAAATGAAACGAAAGAAACAATCATTCAATGGTTAAAAAGATACAGGGCAAAATTTAGCAGCCCCATTCTTAAATTAAGTTAAATAATTTGAAAACTCTGATTCAACCACGATAATTATGACTTGTAATGTACACGACTTATTCAATTAAAGGCTTAGAAAAACTATGGAGTATAAGATCATTAAGAGAGTATGTATTTTTATATTTCATTAGAGAGATTTATTTTTATTTAATGATTTACGGCTCATAGTTATAAAAGTACAGAACTTGGAAGCAATAATTTAATTCTAACTGCCACAAATGCGCTGAAAAACAAGAATACTTCAGTTCAAAAGTAAATTCTCTTGGTTAAGTGTTCCGCTTGGTTATACGAATATATATAAAGATTTTTCATGTGTATAGCAAAACGCGCGAGCGTGGATTTATCCTTCAAAAACTTCATAAAAACAAGTACTGAAAGCAAAGAAACACAAATCTGTATTTCATTAAATAATACAGATCCATATTTAAAATCATATTTACTTGCGAAATACCGAACCACTTTTCCCTATAAATTTTCCTGTACTTTTAGTTGATTAATAAAAATATATTATGTTTTTATTTTTTCATTTAAAAATTTTTCATATTTTGACAAAACCATGGTAAAATAATGTATTGAACATATTGATATAGAGTGTAATTGAAAAACAATTTTTTGACACCGCTTCATATTGATATGAATGAATTTTATAGATATACTGCTGGCCCTTTAAATTGCAATACTAAGAGAGAGAAGAGATTTAAAACACCTTGGACGCGTAGCACTGACTGTTTAAATTATCGGCTATGCGTATTGGAGGAGTGCAACAATGATATCTAATACTGCACCATACCATAATACCCGAAGACCAGTGTCGTGGTTATTAACTTCTTTTCGGGTGTTCAGTATCCTCTCTCTACAGTGTCTCCAGACTCAGATGCAGACAGAAGCGGGACTCATCGTCAGTAAAGACAATATCGTTCCACATTCTGCCTCTACATCCTTCTTTCATCACAGCATTGGCGGCGGAAATGTCTTTGGTTCTGCGTTAAGGGTACACGAAGCAATGGACGCCTTGCGGACAGACCACTCTATTGTAGATGGGGTAGAATGGTACTCGCAGACACTGAAGGATTCGTTACAGAATTAATGTGCCATGCTATAGTTCGCGATGTGGCTGAGAGATCCGTCACTGCCATGCGCACAACTTGCATGTCATCACGTGAAGTGGTACATTGAGGGGGATGAGATCGAACACGGCGGTCCGTCATACCCCCCTGCAACCGACAATCGCATATCCGCATTACAGTTGTTTGGTTTCGTCCAACATGACTACCGATTTCCGTGAAAGACAAACCACAATCTCAGTAGGACACTATGCTTCCTCCGTCATACTGGGATACTTGATCAAAAAGTAATCGCTTTTTTCTACAAGTCATAATTTATCTTTTTTTTTTTTTTTTTTTTTTTGAAAAAAGAAAAACTAGAAAAACACAGTCTCTAAGCCTTAAATAACTTTGAAGTGTTTAGCTTTGAAGTATTGCCAAATGCGTGTCTGATGTGTGTCTGATCTGAAATTCTACTCATTTGCATATCTCTTACCGCTAATGCATGTTGCAAATTTCATGTTATTCGCATGCTTCCTTCAGGGTGTTGCATTTACGGTGGCCAACAGTATATTAAACCATTATTGGATACTGATATAGAAACCCATTAGAAATCTCCCATGCACCCACCACAACAATCTTCGATCCAGATAATAGACACGCAGCATCCATATCTATTTATTGTTCAACGATATATAAAATTAAATGTATCATATCCAATAAAAGCCCGTGCGATCCTATTAATAAAACATTATGGTACAAAATTGCAATAGATAGTTAGGCTATCTGTTAAAAAATAGATTTAACATTTTAAAAGTTATTTGGGAAGTTCAAGATTTAAATCTTCTCTATGATGAGATAAAACCTAATTTTTATAACAACAATTTAAATAATTGCTTGATTACTTGAAAACTTTAGTTAAAATTTCAGTTTAATAAAGTATTTTCTAACAATGAATTTATTACGTTACCAATAAGATCTGCAGTAATATTTATGGTTTATTCAAAATATTAGTGCTTAAACACACACAAACCTAGTGATTACTTGCCTCAAAAACATTGTAAAGTATAGCGCAATTAATTGTGTAAAACATTGTGAAATGATTAAATTTTTTAAAATGAGAATCAAATTTTATGTAAAGAAAAATACTTACGGGTTTAAATTGCATACTGTCATTGCCGGTTCGATGAAATGATCAGGTTCTTTTAATTCGATTTCTAATACTGTTGGATACTTATAGAAATGCATCAGGAATTGCAGGAGCTGATAGGAAAAGCCACCCACACAGGCTGCTAAAAGGAGGCATTTAATGACGCAACAAGTTCTTTCCGTTGCACTGGTTTTTATTTCATCTTTTCGATGACTTCCCAGGATGAAGCCAACTTGTTTTTTCTGCATTTCTCAGTTGTATTCTGAAATTGAAATCGTAAACTTTATATATACATAGTGTACTGGTGGTAGCAATAAGTCATTTTCTGTTAGTAAATCATTTAAACACAAAATGGAGAGTTTATACCAAAGCTAATTTGGAATAAAGGTTTAACAGCACGCATTATTTTCAGTTTCTTTACACAGGAATTTCATCGTCTATACTTTTCACCATTGTGTCATTAATTGTACGTGATAAATTCACAGATGCTTTACTTTTCCAGTGGTCAGCATGCCCGTCTGCGGATAGGAAAGACCATGGAAGTCACATTCTCTCTCTATCTATCCTGCCTTTGTCCTTTCTTTATATGAATGGCTATAAACGGGTGCTTATGGCATGTGTGTATTGAGGAAGTCAGACTCCATTGTAAATTACGGTTCAGTTGGAAAAGTGGTGCAGCGCAACCCCATATTAACAGCCTAGCTGGCACACGACAAAAAAATAAAAATAAAATAAATTCACAGATGTAATAATACGATAGTACTATACTCACATTTGTAAAAGAATAAAACTGTCATGGAAATTTATACACACACACACACATATATATATATATATACGCCAACCGCCCTGCCTAGTGGTCCGAGTGCCTGACTGACTGCGGATAGGGAGGTCCTGGGTTCGAGTCCCGGTTCGGTCATGATATACTTTTTCTCTCTATATATCCTGCCTTTGTCCTTTCTATTTATGAATGAGGTGTGAATGGTTGCCTACCCTATAAACGGGTCCCTATGGCATGTGTGTACTGAAGCAGTCGGACTCCACATCAACTTTGGTTCAGTATGAAAATGTGGAGCAGCACCAGTGGCGTAGTGACGGGGGGGGGCTACCATGCCCCGGGTGCAGCTTATAAAGGGGCGCTAAATCATTTCAAAACTAAACAAAATTTTTCAGAAAATTTCAATCTTAGTTTTATTATAATATCAATTTTATTCGGAGAAATAAACTTTTCAATTTATAATTATTGTGTCATGTCCAGGGAAAAATAAAAATAATAAATAAATAAATAAAAGCTTCAGGGAGGAATCAGATTTGGAAAAGGGAAGAGGTTGTTGCTGAAAAATGAGGAAGAGATGCAGGAGCTTACTATAAATGAAACTCTTACTCGTATATTTCTTTATTAATAATAATTTTGCATGGTTTAGTTGCTTTTAAAAAGTTTGTTCTTTTAACCATGCTTTGATTTTCATTTCTTAATTAGTTAGATTATCGATTTTCATTCTTCTAATCATTCTCTTTTTAAGTTTCATATTTTGCTCAAAGTTTGTGACACTAATGTTTTGTACTAAAAATCTTGTAAATGTGTAAATAACGAAAATATCTTGATTTTTTTTTTTTTTCATATAAAATTTTTGGAATATTAGATTGGTCTGTTCCATTTTAATGCATATGAAAGGTTTTCATTTTAGAATAAAAATATTTACCAAATTATTTGTGTTAATATTATATTGTAATTCTTGGATCTATTAACTTAGGCAGATTACAAAAGAGTAAACTCATTAAAGACGCATATTTAATTTTGTGAATACGCCAAGATTCATAGCGCCCTTTATGACTAAATTGTTATGCAGGTTATCAAAGTCACGTTATATACTAAAAAAAGTCATAACAATAATATAAACAAAACAAATAAGTTTTTTACTCAATATTAAAAATACAAAAATTTTAAAAATAAAATTTAAAAAAATAAAAGAAAACGCTTAATGAATATTATTTTTTTGGATCCTTCTGGATGTTGTAATTATTCAAAAATTTAAAACTTAAAAGTTTTTGTCGAAATTTCAGTGTTTTGAAATATTATTTGACGTGTTATTTTTAATTTCTCATAACTGGTTAAATTATTTAATTTAAGAAACAGCACTTCACTAATATTTTTTATATCTTTTTATGATAAAAATGTGAAAATATAATATCATTTTGATGATAATAACGTAATAAATAATTATGCGCAAAAAACGAAAATTTCATATATCTAAAATATTATTAATGAAAACATGTGTAAGAATTTAAATATACTTATAATAACAGAAAAGTCAGATTTTACTTAAGTTATCAAGAAGCGATATAGAAAGATCCCTTTCAGTAGTTATTGAGACTTAGTGAAATAGTACTATTCATTGTGTCCCAAAATAAAAATAAAACCCTTGTAAATTTTTTATCTCAGGCTTTTACTGCTGTAGCCATTCAGTCTAGTATCGCGTTACACCCATGAAATTCCTGCTGAAACGTGTTTCCTATTAGCGGTTCCCTTTGTCAAAAATATTGTGTCCGGCACCAGACTGACCTTCAAAAAAAGGGAGGAAAATTTTCATAAAATAGCACTATATTATGCCCCCTAGGAAATTGCTTTTCTGGAATAGAAATGGAGGGGATCGAGAGCTAATTACCACCAAATTCTAGAAAAACACATTAACTTCCCTTCCTTTTTTTATTGTTCACACGGTTTTTCGTTTCTTCCAAAATATCATCTTATCGGAAACAAAAAAGTAAACTTTCGAAAATGTGGAGTTTTGACATTTAAAATATTATTGCCGTAAGTAATTTTGAGTCTACTATGTATTCTTTCAATAAGAATATTTATATCATATTTTTTCTGGTATAAAACTGGTAATAACATATTTTTGCAGAGTTTTGAAAATTAAATAATAAGTTACTTATTTTTTAAAACTATTCATTTAAAAATAATTTATATAAACTTTAAATGTTTTTGTTTGTGGAAATAATTTTTATTTGACTCGTAATTTTGTTGGCTTTACATTAGAACCTTATATTGAACTATTCTTTTTTTCAAATGGTAGAAATTAAAAATCTATAAAGGTTTTTTTCCTCTTTAAATTTTTTTTTTTTTTTTTTTTTTTCCTTTTTCTTTTCTGTATGTTTAAACATACAGAATCTTCTTTAATAGCGTAACAACCTATTGCAGGTTTTAGCTCTCTCTACAGCACTCCTTAAACATACAGAATATATTTCTTAATTAATTAGTTCAATTTATATATGAAAAAACAAATATTTTAACTTGAAAAATTCGTTCAAGAAATTTATAAAAAAATCGTACATATTTCTCATTCTATATAGTAAAATTTTAAAAATAAGATATCGTCCTTAAATGAAAGAAATTTATTGAAAGAGAAAAAAAAATACTTCATGATTTGTACGATCAGCACTTCCAAAATGATTCTTAATACAAATAATTTTAATTTTAATAAAAATTAGTCCTTATTTTAATAATAAAATACATTTTAATATCTTTAAAAAACAGTTTTGTTAAATGCCTTAAAAATACGAATAAAAAAAATTTTCACTACAATAATAACTGATTGAGAAAATTTCTTTAAATAAAATTAAGCAACAATATTATAAGAGTTAAAATATATCTTTTGTTTCAGCACTTTTAATTCTTGATAATATTTTGAATCAATGAAAAACTTAAAAGGACAATATACAGTGCATCAGTTTGGAAAAAAAAATATTTTTAATAATATAATATATATTGTTTGACTGAAAAATTTTCTGATTATATTTGATATTCATAATTTTACTTTAATTTACGTGTTTTGATTTTTAATTTACAAAATATACAAAGTATTTTTATTGTCTGTATTAACGTTCCGTTGCTCATCAGATTTTTGCATTGATAGTGCTAAGGCATATAATTTAGTTATCTAAACCTAAATTATATGAAGACTTTTTAGCAAAGGTCTTCAATTTTGGAACCAGAAAAATTGGTTTTACTATATAAAAATGAAATATTATAAACTATCAATATTACGTTTTGTGAATTTAATTTTTTACAATAAATATAATTTTGATTTACCTTAATATTCTTAATAATATAATTTAAAAAGCTATTTTAAATGCGAAATTTCCCTTAAAGTTAAAATTGTTTTTCACAGAAATTTTTCTAAAATAAAAAAAATGAAATAAAATTTTCTGTTTAATCTGTGGTAAATTAAATGTTTAAAAAGATATCATTGTGAAAAATCAGATGAGTTGATCCTAAATTAGGAGTGTAAAGTCTTACCCAATTATTATTTTACAATAAATAGATAACGTTTGTTAAGTTAGCAATATTATAGAACTTTTGAAAATATGTTAAGATAAGTTATAGCATACGTTCAACACCAAATGATCAACAATTTATAAAATCTTTCATAAATAAGCTAATCCACAATTAATAGGGAGTAAAAATGTTTGTTTCAATTGGTTAACAGGCCAGGGAAAAAAACATTAAAAATTCTGCAAGACATTGTAACGGAAATGTTAAATCGTTAAAATGAATTTTCTTAAAAGTTAAAAATTAATTGATAAATAAATAAATATCCCATCTTCAAAACTGTAATATCCGGATCACAAGGCCTACAGTGCCCATATTTGTTTTCCTAACCGAGGACCCTGGGGTGTGAAGCATATATCCCGGTTAGGTAATCAGCCTACAGCTAAATCTCCGGTGTTTAGTTCCCAAGCATGATTGGTACTCAGTTAATCGATCGACTGAAAGAATGAAAGTTGAGTTGACCTAGCCTGAGAATCGAACCTTGGACCTGTATCTTGGGAGCACTATGTAACAGTGCTTAAAAATTGTAAAAGTTTGGGTGAATTTTGGCATACAGATTTCCATGGAACAGAAGTCTATAGAGAAATGTGGAACTGAAAGATGTTACTCAGCAGTAGAAAAGAAATTAAACCAAAAACTCTATTAGAACATATATGCATGCATGCACATAAATATATGCATACATGCACATAAATAATTAGTTTGTGATCAGAAATACGCATAAAGACCTAGAGCATAAAATCTTTTAAAACACAACATTTTTTGTTCACACATTCAATATATGAATACTTTTCACATAAAATGCACTTAAAATTCACTATTAGAATAAATATATTTTATTTTTCGCATAAAATGTATAAAATTTTAGAAAAATGCTTAATTCACATAAAGTCTTAAAGCATTAATTTTTTTAAAATACAATATTTTTCATAACCTTAATATTAATATTTTTCAAATTCAAATTATATTGTTTCCCAGTTTTTTTAACATTAGATTTTGTTAAATACATAGAACATATTTACCTTTTATTATTTACAGAGTTTGACTGCTCTTAGGTGCTTATCGCAGTTTTTAAACAGAAAAACTGAGATCCACTCCGCACAGCATGATTGAGATTAAAAAGGGAAAATGCTCAGGATATATACTTAGGTTATTGCACTTCATTTGCGTGAGGTGATATCCCATCCACGGAAATACTGATATGTTATTTATTTAAGTGCTTTGTCATCTTTCCATGGTTCAGTATTATTATGCCTTTTTGGTGTTAATATTTCATTTGATGTTGAGTGGCAAGTAGAAATTTATAATATATGAATATTATATTTCTACTCGGCGCGCGCGTCATATTCATCTCGCCTATTATTGCCTATAATGTTAACAACACAAAATGTTAAATTTCCTTTTTATCATTCGTGCCGTAATATAATGCACCCATTTTAGTATATACGAAATATTTTCATCATTTGGATCACATTATCTAACTATGTATTAAATTAATTATTGAAATGTATAGAATTGTCCATAATAACTCTTAAGGCTTATTTTAGCCGATATGTAATCAACAAGTACAGTGTGCATAATACAGTTTTCCATTCAAACAACTCTGAAGGAGATGCATGTGAACAAATCAATATTAAACAATATAGCATAATTTCTATAGATATATTGTTAAATATTGCATTGTATAGCTTAATGTTTCTATTTTAAAACGAAATGGTTTGATTTTTTTGTCGTTCAAAGGTCCGTATTTGTTCACGAGGGCTTATTAGATCGTGACCCACGGTTTACAGTGAATTCCGATTAACTACAAGCATCCAACCCAAGTTGGAATTCCAATTTAACAGGAGAATCAAGCCGTGCTTTACTACTGCATACTATTAATAATGCATAATAATTCATTATTTTTCCAGTATTCAAATTATTCAACTGTGCATGATCGGATTCTCACAAAACTTTCTTCAAAAACTTAAAGTGTGTGTACAAAATATTAATGATTAATTAGTGACATAAATTTTACAGCAATAATTAGGGATTATTGTTATTATTAATTTTTGATGTTTAAGAACAGGGGGCAGATTGAATTTTTTCGGAATTAAATGAGATGATTTTTAGCTTGTGAATAGTACATTCTTTTTGATTTCATCCAATATCTATTGAAAAGCATCTGGTGCAGAGAGTCTTGTTTCAAATAGCTGCAAAAGAATTTCGTGGAACAGATTCTGCTTGAAAATTTTGACTTTATTTTACTTCCATTTTAATAAAATTCTGTTCCACTTAAGTAACAAAGTATTAAAAAAAATTTCTCTTAAAAAACTTTGTTCTATCATTTACTCACTTTAAACTTTTTCTACCCTTCTTAATATCATCTGATGGAAATTGCAAAAGATGATATTTCATTATTAAGGCATGTCCACGTATTGCAAAAGAGAAATCTAAGAAGAAATTAATTAGCTTCTTTGAAAAATATGGAAACAAAAAGTAAAAAAAATATGATATTTTTTGAGAGTTAAGAAATCAACAATTTATATATATTATATCAAGCAATTATATATATTATATAATTATATATATTTTATATATATTATATCGAGCAAAAGAGTTGGAAATCAATAAAACAATGTCTTAAAAAATCATAAAATTTTAATTCGTAACGAATGCAACTAAATACAGGAAATTTCAGCAGTAGAAATATAATTACAACGCTCTAATTCTGCTAATAGAACAGGAAACAACTTACAGTCAAAGAAGTCTCTAAAACCTTAGAGAGACAACAGTTGCTATGCATTAGATTAGCCTTCAAGGCTGATCGTCTTCTTTGCCTAACGTCTTCACTAATTCTGTGCCGGGCGGCACTGTCTTTATGTAACTTGGCGGGCGTGGAGAGCTAAGAGTTTCGCTAAGTTTCTCCTAGGTTATCGCTTCATACTGGTCCTAGATCTTCGGTGATGGATTTTTACGAAAATATCTGTTTCACACAAATACACCAAGAATCTCTTCAAAGATCGCCAAATCGCTATAAACGAAGTTTTCATAGCATAACGCGCAATTTTTGCTTAAAATTACTGATATGTCTGAGATTTTTTAAGATAAATATAAATAATGTTCATAAATTATTAACATCATGTATATAGTGACATTCTTTTTATATAACGCATGATGAAATATATATATATATATATTCCCAATAGGGCATATTTTCCCAATAGGGAATAAATTTGGGAAAATATGCCACGAACTACGAAGGAGAAGTCGCTGCAGTCCACGAGGCTATAAATCAACAACTTGATTTTGGCCTGGTCACTGAAAAAGCTCCTCGTCGACTCCCAGGCAGCAATTTTGGCTCTATGTAACAATCGGAGCTCATCTTACTGGGTTGGATTGTAACTCTCAAGTGGATTCCAAGCCACGTCGGAATCCCTGGAAACGAAAAAGCAGACAAAAGAATTATCAATACCTACATTAACAAGTCCTCTAATGCGGCCCTAAGACAATTATCAATACCTACATCAACAAGTCCTCTAATTCGGCCTTAAGACAATTATCAATACCTACATCAACAAGTCCTCTAATGCGGCCCTAAGACAATTATCAATACCTACATCAACAAGTCCTCTAATGCGGCCCTAAGACAATTATCAATACCTACATCAACAAGTTCTCTAATGCGGCCCTAAGACAATTATCAATACCTACATCAACAAGTCCTCTAATGCGGCCCTAAGAGAAGAGAGTATTGGGAAGCGATGGGAAACCCTCGCCACTGTCCCGATCCCAAGTCAGCTGGAGAGAGCCGAAGCTGTTGCCCACTTTCGCCTTACCACTGGACACGACTTTCTGGGCGTCCACCCACTCCGACTTGGCCTGGCTGCTGATGAAGCCTGCGAGCTCTGTGGCCATTACTTGTTGATGTGGCCGTGCTAGGATGGATGTCGACCATCTAAAGCAGTGCTCTGCACTTGCCCTACATCCGGCTGGCGATGTCGTCAGCCGTACCAACTGTTTAACATTTGAACACATCCCTTCTTTTTTCTACACGATGGGTGATGCATAAGACATAAAGCTATGGGGTAAGGCAGACAATTTCTGAAAGCTAAGGCCTGCTGCACCCGAGGGTAACAGCACTGTTGCTTGTTAGTATTAGCAGGGAAAAAAAGAGTGGCCTTTATATCTAAGGTAATCCTATCAGGAGGGAAATCACACGACGTACTTCACTCACTCTTTCCAGGAGCAGCCCCTTGCCACGATGAGGCCACTAATTTGCTTTAAGAGGGGAAATAACTCTAACTTGTACGCTTTAAAACATAATACTAATTTTTCAAATCTGTTTCGGTTTAAAAAATTCATTTGCTAATTCTAGTTAATATTTACCATAAATTAAGTAGAATGTGAGAATAATTAAATCAAAAGAAGCTGTTATTCCAAATTCTGTTTAGCTGCGTATAAATACAAAATATATTTACAAATAACATTAATTGAAAATAATATTAAAAAATTTAATAATCCTTTAAATATTTCTTAAATTTCAATCTTACTTTGAAAGTTTTCCTATAATTAAAATATTTAATGTTATTAACAAAAAGTAGGAAAAATATCGAAAGCAATTAATAATCTTTAAGAAAAGTATTTAATATTAATACTGAATAAGAAATTGATTAATGTGATTTATTAATGAAATTGATTTTGGTTTCTTAGCAACTGGGCAACAGGCTGCGTTTGTTTGCAAAATTTATGTTGTATTTTAAATTTTTATTATTGCATAATGTTTTTGGTTTCACTTTGTTTTTACAAATATGCGTTTGGTGACAAAAAAGCATTTGAGTGAAAAGAAAAAATCTCAAACTTTCGCCAAGGTACACCCCAAAATATATTTTTCTCGTAAACCTGAGTAGCCTTAAACCATATATTCTGATAGGTGTACAACGTTTTATATATATTAAAAAAGAAATTAGAAGCGCCAGATTCCTCAGCAGATGCTGGTATCACACACGGGAGCAGTTAGAGAAAAGTTGTTTTACCATTAACCATATCTCCAATAGTGTAACATGCCAGGAACAGAGTTACCTTATGTTGTTTTATTTTTATTCTTTTAAAATAAGATTATATTTTGAGCCCTTAGATAAACCTTTATAAAAATTCAAGCTCTTAATTTTTATTTAAGTAAATATAGTAAATATAAATTGGACTGTATGCTTTACATATCTTTATTGTATTTATATATTTCTTTTTTCAACTTAATGACATAAATTAAACTCACATTCAATTTAATACAATTCAATATCTGAATGGCATTTATATTGCAAATGTATCCTGGACTGCCAAACATATTTAAAAAAATTAGAATGTTACAAGTTAGTTGTGCTAGAATTGTTAAATGTCAATATTTTTATTTTCCCAATATGAAATGCATCACATTTGTTATCGCTACATTAAAAACCAATTGCTAATATTAGAAATCTGTGATGAATTTGATTAATAAATACAGACTTATAAAAAAAAGAAAGCAATCATCATATTACAACTTTTATTAACTTTATTACAAGCAAATTAATACAATAGAATGCATTAGAATCTCTTTTAATAAATTATTTTATGAAGTACAAAATTGTAAATAGCTTAAGCACTTAATTTAATTACGAAATAAATAAATATACAATTATTTAATTTGGTTATTATTGTGGCAAATAGAAGTAAAATATAATGCCATTTGAAAAGTATCTAATCGATGTTTATTGAAATTTATATTTTCAAAATAATTATTTCTTTTTATGAAAGCAATATTTATTTCATAGTTACTTTAGCTTAAAATCAATTTTATTTCATCTGTTGCTTAATTTTCATTGTGTTGTGGAAGCACTGTGGACTAAAATTTATTTATTAGCAAAAATAGGAACTTTACTTTTAGTAAATTTCTTTCAGTAACTAGATAAAAGGATTTAAAATTAATTTAATTAAATAAGAATGTATTTGTTTGTAATTTAATATTTTGATCAAATAATTCCTTATAAGATACTTTAGAAGCATTATTCTCTCTCTCATAGGGATTGATAAAAATAACTACAAAATAACTGAAAATATGAACTAAACTTCCTATTAACTTTCAATGATAATATATTTGTAGATGAACTTGACACATTTGTAATTTACATCATTTCATTATTCATGTAATAAAAATATACAAATTTGCCATCTCACTAAGAAAAACATTTATTTTTAAATTTACTGTTTTCCTAATTTACACGTCTTATTTAAATACCATTTAATTATTCACCTAATAAAATTAAGAAAATTATTACAATAATGGAAACATTTATTTAATTTATATTCGATACATTTTATGAGCTTCAGATGATAGTTTAATTTTATTTTTATAAAATTCTTCGTTTATCTAATATAATTTGAAGATAACGATTACCTAGATTAAAAATTTGATACTGTTGAATAATCTAATTCTATGAAATCTATCACATTAAAGAAAAATATTCCCCCCCCCTTGGTTTTTATGCAATCTTGCTCTTAGTTGTATGTGAAAGTTAAATATGCTTCTAACTTTTTAATGGTTTCATACATAGACAATGCCATTTACAGAGGAGTTTCTATAATATTGATTCCAGTACAAGAAGTTTTTATCCACAATACGATGGAAGAAGGAATAGCTATTATGAAATAACTGAACCACCATATTGAAATTCCTAACCACAAACCCAGAAATCCTCCAATATAACCAAACAGCTCCACGTCCTGAAAATAAAGAAATTTTTTAACTCTGTTAACATTTATTGGTGAACAAATAACAAGAATAATAATACACATTCGCTATTTGAGCAGCAATACTTTTACCATAATTTAAGCTATAAGCGCACAAAACACAAACATAATAAATATATGTACTTAATGTAATGGTTTTAAATTACTTTAACAAAATTTCAATTAAAACCAAATATTTTGAAAGTAGAATTTCAGTTAAATACTTCATTTAACTTCGAAAATGTTTTAAGTAGTGTTATTTTAGAAGTTTCTCCCCAGATCAACATCGCTATAAAACCAAGAATTTCTAAAACTCTAAGAAGGTTTCATTTAAAATATAAGGAGCACCTGAGAATATGGTCAGTGTAAGAGCAATGACACTCCTAAAAATTCCTCTCTCCATGGAGGTTTTTGGTTTCATGATATTGCTAAGGGAGTAGTTTCGATTGATACGAGGACCTGGGGCACCGAAGGAAGACTGACATAGCCCCGAATACTTGCTCATTTTAACCAGACATAGTGCAATGCTCTTCACGAGAGAAAGTAAATTTTCTACGTTCTTCGCCCGTTCCGTCCAGATACATCCACGATGATGCAGCAAGCAGAAGTTAGAGGGTTTGAGTATTGTACAGAGAATATTAACTGTTTAATAACTCCCGCAACAATGAAGCAGCAAGCAAAAGTTGGAGGGTTTAAGTATTGTATAATGAATATTCCTTTAATTCTTTTAAATTTTTTTTATCAAAGCAATAGATAAGTATGAAATAATCATATGCTTTATTGTTAAGACTTAAAAATATCATCGCATATATTTACATATAATTTTAAAAGGGCATTGAAATTTTAGGTTAGAATTAGTCTTATTCATCCAGTTCACATAAAATGCTGTGAATATTATGAATGATTAAAAGTAAAAAAGACTGCAATAGCACTGCATTTTCAATATCGATTAAATTTTGATTTTGATTAAAATTTAATTCTGATCTTCACAAATTTCTTAAGCAATGTATCAAATTTTAAGCTATATGACAAGGGCAATGATTAATGGAAGTAGTGAATGGTGTTGTTTACATCTTCTCGTTCAATAAATGAACTCGCCAAAAGCAACCTTGATGAAAATTATTTTGAGCTTTCATGAATTTTAGTATTCATCAACTTTTGTGGGGGTGACATTTTTAGATGTGAATTTCAGTTATTCCAAATAGTTTCAGTCACTTTTAACCTCCGTTAACAAATCTTCATAACAATTTACGGCACATATGCCTTATAATCTTTTTGGCGTATTTTTTAATTAGGTGAATTACTCGGCAAAATTTTAACATATTTCTAATAACTGAATTTTTTATCGTGTTAGAAAGGCTAAAAATATTAAGAATATTCAACAACACTTTAGTTGGTAACTCTATGTCTTTTTTTAAGTCAGTTTAGAGCATTTTAACTTCGGATTTTTATTAGAATTCTTAAGAGAGTCTTTCAACCATAATTTATTCTTTTTAAAAAAACTTGTATTTGTATTATATTTAAAATTTTATTTGTAATTTTTATTAATAATGGGATTTAGTTTACTTAAATATGCAGAAATTGTGACTTAACAATGACGCTGGCTTGGCAACATTTCTCAATGATCAATACATTTAAAAAATGAGCTGAAATGATTACGCGGCATTTGTACTCTATAAGCTAAATCGAGTACAGTTTAACATGATCACCATTTCTCATGGACTACCTCAAAATATTTTCTAACAGATTGATTGTGTACATAAGCATATTATAATTTATGAATGGCAGATGAAACAATTTCAAATATTTTTAAAATGTGTAAAAATATATGCAGTGTTATTACCAGCTCTTAATGAATTTTTTACATGTTATTTAACGGTCGTTGTATTTTTTACCACATATGTAAAAAATGCAATAATTTATCATATATAAAATACAGTGCAATTTATAATTCTGCATAAATGTTAAAAAACAACTATTTATTATTAATGTTTTCGAGATTTAAAAAAATTTGTGGATGAATTATGTAAAGTAATTTTAAAGTTTTTTGTTTGTATATTTAATTTTCCCAAAAATATTTTTCCCAAATTATTAAAAATAAATCTAATTATTAATTTTAGTTTTAAATCTATAATTTAATACAGTATTTCACTTAATAAAAATATAAAATAAACAGTTATAAATCTAAAATGCTTTTGCAACAAAAGCAACTTTTACAACAGATTATCATTATACATACTAAGTATCTAGGAACATGTTCAAAGACGATGACTTCAGGAGCATCAACAAAAATCTTAATTCCAATTAATTTTCTGTTGAAAGAAAAATTATTTTTTAATTTCTTTAGGTCTACCTAATCAAAAATTAAACATATAGTTTCGTTAATAAAAACAAATTTTTTATAACTAAAGTTCATTTAATACAAAATATTATTACATATATCAAAAATGTAAATGCTTTAAGCATTTTTTTTTTTACTATCTCTGTTTTTATCGAATATAAAAGCATCTTTCAAAATTTACCCAAAGTAACGTATATAATTTGGAAACACATAAATTACATGCATTTCTAGATCATATAAAGATATAAATACAGAAAGAGAAGTATATGAATCTAAACGCGTAATGCACATTTGCTTTTATATGTAGTTACGAAAACAGTTCTGATATTAAAAAGTCTTTAATAGACACTTCCTTAACGTTAAAAATTTGTAATCGTACATTCAAATATAAAACAGATAAAAAATTAATAATTTTGGTAAAATAATTTAGGTTACGTTTGAGAAGCGTCATTTATATATTTTTATATACTTATCTTGTAACCATTGTAAAAAAAGGATATTACGTAAAATTAGAAACTGTCTTGTTTTGGTCAGGAATTTCTTCCAATAATGCCGTTTTAAGCATGCCCAAACTTGTCGAAATATTTTAATGATTTTCAACATTTTTTGTCAATGTCTACAATTTGTCTACGATGGATTTTATCAATTATTGCAACTTATTAATCTAGTATACATACTTTTCTTACATAACACTCTTATAACTTTTCATACTGTCGTGCAAGTTTTGGTTTCTGATGTAAAATTGATGCTCATGAAAAATTTTAAAAATATTTCTTGTGAAATTAACCTCAAACTGATTACAATCATTTACTGTGAGGAATGTGTGATTAATGATGCAATTGGGAGTCATTTTAACGAACTTCTTTGTTAATTACATGTAACTTTATTTTCAGATTTTTTTTTACATTGAATTAGGTAGATATTTATAATGTATAAAAACATTTTTTGAAGACTGTATATGAAATTTCAATTTTTCTTCATTGTGAATGTTTTGATACAAAATGACACATAAATATCGTATTATAAATACTAAGCAGAAATAACTATACTAAGCACTCTCTTATCAAAAACCAATATAACAAGAATTGCCTGATAACCTCTTCTGAAATTAGCGAGTGTAGCTGTCAGCTGAAGCCCTAGCGCCTTGGATCTACACAATCAAGAATACCAGAACACAGTGAAAATGATTTAATAGCAAAAAAATAAGGAAGAAGAATATATAATAACAGGATTATTTTTTGAACCAGTGAAAATTACGTTTATATTTTCAGAACTTTAATTATTATATTTGTAGCAAAAATAATGTTGACATAGAATAACCAATAATTCGTAAGCTTTCTGTGCCCTTCTACATGACAATTGGTTCACTGCGCATGTTTTTGGACACATGAAAGATTTGTATAAGAATAATTAGCAGAATAAGGAATGGATGAATTGGCCATTTTGTCAAGGGCTAGCTAGATGTATGGTTCATTGGAGAGTTGGCTGTCTTCGCAACTATAATAAAGTAGTAAAGAAATGAATTATAAGACCAAAAAAAAAAAAAAAAAAAAAAAAAAAGAATTGGAAAATAGAATATCGCTTATTTGTTGAAATAATAAATTTCCTCAATGTTTATGGAACTACTGTATACAGCAATATAAAGTGAACTATTAGCAAAAAAAATTGAAATGCATTTTCTGTTTTGCCCTGACAAAACTACTAGCAATATTAAAGCTAATTTATTACGTCTATATTTTAAAACTCCTCATGAAATAATGTAACATGATGTAATGCCAATAAGACAAGTAATATACTGTTAACCATTGGGGAAAAGCTAGTAATGATGTCTCTTGTAGAAAGCATTATTATATTTTCAAGATATATAATAATGCTTGATTACAAGAAGAACCAAAAACCCTTATTTTCATTCCTTCTTGGAAAGAGAGTCAAAATGAAGGGCAAAAACCCATGGGTATGCAGATCACTGTAATATATTAAAGAATTGCTGCATTACATATATTATTTTATGATTATATTCAAAGTAAGTCAAAAAGAGAGTCAAAATGAAGGGCAAAAACCCATGGGTATGCAGATCACTGTAATATATTAAAGAATTGCTGCATTACATATATGATTTTATGATTATATTCAAAGTAATGGTGTAAATAATTATAGCGATAGCAGAATAGGTTTTGTGTTGACGAGTAACATCTATAAATTTTGCACATTCGAATACCAGTTTAACCTACAATCTGTTGTGTTCACTAAAGATGGCTAGGACATATTAAGTAACTCGTGGTCGCAATGTCTTCTAAGTGAAATGATACCTCTGGAGTGGCAAATCTAATACTGGGAGATCTTGTACTTGGTTCCTGCATCTAAATTGTTAAGACTCTCATTGAGATACTTCCACCTAAGTGGTAGAGCATAGTTTTCTGGGCCAAGTACAGTATGTTCATGTAACAAATGTAAAAAGAAACAATGCAATCTAATTGGTAAAAAAAAAAAAATCCTGAACATTGTGTCTCATGTGTGGTCTTGCACTAAATGTCTTATTATATTTTATAATTTTATATAACTTAAGTTACAGTGTGTTATTTAAATACACTCGTGTCAATAAATTAAGCATAATGCAAGCTCAGGAAAAGAAAGAGACAAAAGCTAACAAATGTGACTTATTTGAAAATTCTATTTATTAAACAGAAAGTAAAAGGCAAAAAAGATGCTAGTATAAGTTCAATAGCATTTATAAAAATTTTGATTTTTCTCCCTGGAGCAAATTTAAAAAGAAATATATTTACAATAACAGATATAACATGATGATTAATATATGATGTATATTAACCACCATGTTATATTGGTTATATATAATGGTTAATACATAGTATGTCCCCCAGACGATGCAATACAGGTCGCACACTGCATATGATTGCTGAGTATTAAATTATCAATCTGATCTTGGGGACTATTACACTACTCATCAAGCAATGCTCTCCGAAATTTCAGTAGACTTGTAGGAGGGACTGCAGTTATTTGGTTATTCATGTCCCACGCATGCTCAATTGGATTCAAGCCCGGTGAGTATGCTGACTAATCCTCACGGGTGATATCCCCCGATTGAAAGCATTCATCTACAATGTTTGCATGGTGAAGACGGGTGTTGTCATCCATAAAAAGAAATTCTGCAACCATGGCGCCCCGAAACAAGCGTACATGTTGTTCCATAATGACATCCCGATAGATGTAGCCTGTCATGGTTACATTCTGAACATGCAGGATATTTCTAGAACTCAGAATAATTCCTCTCCAAACGAGCAATCCTGCACCACCGTTCAATGGTCTTCTCTTGGTGGTAACGGGTACCTAGCCCTCTCCATATGAAAATCCGGCGAGAATCAGACTGAAAGCTAAACCTGGACTCCTCGGAAAACATCATACAAAATCAATGTTGCTGTGTCCACAATGCATGCTCTCTACTAAAGGCTAACAGTGAGTTGTGGTAAGTGGAACACATCTAGCAGACTTACGAGCTTATAGACGAATGTGCCCTAAGCGTCTGTACCCGGTCTGTTTTGAAACTCGTACCGGTAGCTGAAGAAAGCTGACGAGGTAGCTCTGAAACCGCTCTCCGTCTTTTTCTTTTAGCAATAACTGCCAAATAAGGGTCCTCCGACCTGTGCTGTAACGTCTACTCACATTACCATCATCTTGTAACCGTTGCCAAAGCCTGGACATGACACTATGGGCGATTCCAAGTACCTCGGATATTTCCAGCTGGGTACGTCCATATGCCAGACGGCCGATAATTCTGCCACGTAAAGCAGCATCCAAATGCTTCCTTTGAGCCCTAACTATTGCATCGAAAGGCTTTTAAGGCGCTTGTGGACAATTTTACATCGTTGCAACCAATACTTATATACCCCTCTCTTACACTTTCTTCATTGTGACACACTATCGGTCCCATCAGGTGGTTTCTTGTAGTTGAAATATTATTCTTCAAGATGAGTATGATAATTCTACACATGTGAAATTTTTATTTTAGAGGTCGATTTCTGTACATTCTGTATCATCCTTAATTTATGCGTACATGAGTGCCACAGATACTTAATAAAATCCCCGATTCATATTAATTAATAATGTATATTAGGAAGATTAATTTTGAAAAACATGTATATCATGGCTAAGTTTAATTCATGGTCGATTTCATTAAGATTAATAACATTTTTGACACACTTATTATTAAAACAGAAAATTGTATACTGAAAATGGAACTAAAGATTGCTTAGAAGGCTTAAGTACATTACACAAATCAAACTTCCTCATTACTCATGGGGATATATGGAGACGCATGTGTAGCTTACGTGGAAAAGTCGTTAGGCCTGACTGTTGCACTGGACAACCAGGAACACTGGGGTGACTTGTTTATCTGCATCCTCTTTTTACAAGCCATTCAGACAATCTCTACCACTTTGAGTTTCTAGAAATTAGCAGCACTGTCGCAACCTCACTGGATAAAACTATACATCCTGGTTCACATGTTCACCATGTCCTCTCGCAGCTCAGTGAATGAACTCCCTTCGTGCAACTCCTCGTCTGGGTTCACCTTATTCACAATTCGCTGCTTACTGGCCTTCTCTAAAAACTCCGACTTCCTTCTCTCTCTTCCTGGAACCAAAACCGTTTCGTGGCCATAACATTACTTCATTTCGCCATGCGCTCACCACATGAAAATATTCAGCACCCCCTCACAAATATGTCTAGTTATCATCCTCAAAGGAAAATTAAATTGTATCCATTTGTGATCAGATGAGTCATGCATTATCCAGTTGAAATATGGCTGGTGACAAACGCTGATGATATAGGAGGACCATGAACTAAGCAGATAAAGGGCAGTCTATTCAGTACATACGCAATGCATACTACAGGATGCGAGAGGGAAATCGGATACCACCTCAAACCATGATACCAGTGCAGGACCAGTGGGTATACACGTAACACAATGATTCAGCAGTCTCTTATCACAGTATATCGAGACTTGAATCCTACTATAGTGGTCTTGCAGGCAGACACGGGACCCGTCAATGAAAACAATTTCGCTCCATTTCATCATCCAATTTCCCCATTCATTATAGCTTTTGCAGCGTAATCACATATGACTTTGGATGATGTGTAAATGATTGATGTTATACAATCAGCTGCAAACGAAGTAACTGTATGCAGAGGTGCGTGCGATGGATTCCCTCGGTTCGCCAACCCTTTCCACATCTAGCTCTTTTATATCAGTCTCAAAGTTACTTGATTTCCTCCAACTTGATCGCCGATTTCTGATCTGCAGTCTTTAGAGGCTATTCTTCTTGAATATAACTCAAAAGACGATAGATATCTTCTAGGAGGCATAACTAAACAGATTAATCAAACAAAAAACTCAAGAATAAATAATTTCCAAATTTCAAATCTGCAACTTTTGCTCCCTTTTTATAGTGCACGCAGGTGCTCTACAGTCACCCATGATTTGATAATCCGTTGCAATTCTAGTCATTTGCAAATCTTGTTGAAAATTTTATGTAAATTTCCCATGATATAAATTTCAAACTCATGATGTAAATTTCCCATGTTTCCTTCATAGTGTTGTAATTTACGTTGCCCCAGTGGAGTTTCATGAATATTTAGCAATTCTAAAATATATTAAGAAATTTTAAATTTATTGCTTACAAAAATTTATTACTTTCAATCATGCTTTAAAAATTTGTTATGTAAATGTTTGATAACTGATAATTATGATAAATAGATCTTGATGTATATGTCAAACATTTCATGTAACATAAAAGAAATTCTGTACAATTCTTGATTAACATTCCAATAAATATCCTACAGAAGATAAATTATGAATTATTTTAATATATTAAAGCAAATAATGAAAAATATTGAAATAAGCTGGAAATATTTGCAAAAATAAATTTACTTACTGTTCTATATCATCTTTCATCTTGAGTCAATCAAAATGTAAAAAACCAATAAAACAATTTGAATTAGTAATAATAAATATCAGTAATAAATGTAAATTTAAATTAATAAATAATATTCACCTTATTTTCAACAACTGGCCATTCTATTATTCTGTAAGGATATTTCCGTTTTCTTTAATAAATAGATTGAATAAATAAGCAAGAAGCTGAGTTAATAAAAAATCCAAAAAATTCAAATAAACAATAAATACTTTTATGAAATATTAAATATTGTAATAGCTAAAAAATATATTCAATTAAATTTTTAATTAATTACAAAGCTCAAAACATAGAGAAATATTTTGATTAACAAAAGATATATTTTATCATTTAAAAATCTTGTTTAGATGTTAAAATGGTCTATATATATATATATATATATATCTATATATATATATATATATATATATATATATATATATATATATATATATATATATATATAATGGAATTTTCATGAAAGTACATTTGAATTATCTTTTAATTCAAACTGTTAAGTTAAAATTCAGTGAAAAAATACACTACTTGCCATTAAAATTGCAACACCAAGAAGGCGTCATGGTACAGACGTGAAATTTATACGAAAGGAAGAAGGTGCTCTGATATACAAAAGATTAGCTTTTCAGCGCATTCAAACAAAGCAGGCGCCAGTAGCGACACCTACATTGTGTTTAAATGAGGAAATTGTTCAGTCGGTTCCTCATACACAAATTGCATTTGAACGTTGTTGCCTGGTGAAAAGTTGTTGCGATGCCTCGTGTAAAAAGGAGAAATGCGTACCAGCACGTTTCTGACTTTGATAAAAGTCAAATTGTAGCGTACCAGGATTGCGGTTTATCATATCGCAATATTGCTGCTCGCGTCAGTCGAAATCCAATGACTGTTAGAAGAATATGGAATCGATGCGTTCAGGACGCTAATACGGAACGCCATGCGGGATCTCAACGGCCACCTATCACTAGCAGCCGAGAAGACAGGCATATTATCTGCATGGCCGGAATGGATCGTGCAACCACGTCACGAGCCGTGAGTCAAGAACCGGGGTCGGTTAGAAGACAACAAGTGTCTGCACGAACAGTTCGACGACGTTTGCAGCAGCATGGACTCTCAGCTCGGAGATCATGGCTGCGGCTTCCCTTGACGCTGCGTCATAGACAAGAGCGCCTCCAATGGTGTGATCAACGACGAACCTGGGCGCACGAATGGCGAGACGTCATCTTTTCAGATGAATCCAGGTTCAGTGTGTAGCATCATGATGGTCGCATCCGTGTTCGGCGGCATCGTGGTGAACGCACACTGGCAGCGTGCATTCGTTATCGTCATACTGGTCCATCACCTGGCGTGATGGTATGGGCTGCCATTGGATACACGTCTCGGTCACCTCTTGTTCGCATTGACAGTGCTTTGAACAGTGCACGTTACATTTCTGGTGTGTTATGACTCGTGGCTCTACCCGTTATTCGAGCCCTGCGAAACCCTACGTTTCAGCAGGATAATGCCCGACCGCATGTTGCCGGTATTGTACGGACTTTCCTTGATACGGAACATGTTTGGCTGTTGCCCTGGCGAGCACATTCTCCAGATCTTTCACCAATAGAAAACGTCTGGTCAATGGTTGCCGAGTGACTGGCTCGTAACCAAATGCCAGTCACTACGGTTACGGTTGATGAACTGTGGCATCGTGTTGAAGCTGCATGGGCATCTGTACCTGTACATGCAATCCAATCTCTGTTTAACTCAATGCCCAGGCGTATAACTGCTGTTATTACTGCCAGGGGTGGTTGTTCTGGGTACTGATTTCTTAGGATCTATCCAGCCAAATTTTTGTAAAATTTAATCACTTGTTATT
>CM057811.1:105906809-105909309 GCA_030067965.1 Latrodectus elegans | reverse complement strand
TATATATATATATGTATTATATGTATTATATATATATATTATTATGTATATTAATATATATATATATATATAATAATAATATATAACTAATATTATGTATATATATATATATAATATATATATATATACATATATATATAATATGTATATATTATGTATATACATACATATATATATATATATGTATATATATATATATGCACATATATATATACACACACACACACACATGCCACACACACACATATGCATATGCACATATATGCACATGGCACACATGCACACATATATATATATGTATATATATATATATGCACACACACACACATACATACACATATACATATATGCGCATACACATATATATATACATACACATACATATATATATATAGATAATGCATATATATATATATATGCATATACATATATACATGCATATATATATATGCATATACATATATATGTACATA
Source organism: Latrodectus elegans (assembly GCA_030067965.1). Classification (NCBI taxonomy): domain Eukaryota; kingdom Metazoa; phylum Arthropoda; class Arachnida; order Araneae; family Theridiidae; genus Latrodectus; species Latrodectus elegans. The sequence continues at coordinate 105,908,836 of CM057811.1, read as the reverse complement.
TGTACATACATATATATATATATACATTATACATACATATAATGTATACATATGTATTATTATGTATATATATATATATAATATATATATATATATATATATATATATATATATATATAATATAATGTATATATTATGTGTATTATATATGTATATATATGCATATATATGTATATATGTATATATATGTAATATATATGTATAATATATAATATTATACATATTTATATGTATATATTATTATATATATATCATATGTATAATATATATATATATATATATATATATATATATATATATATATATATATGTATAATATATATATATATGTATATATATATGTATATATATTAATTTATATATGTATATGTATATATATATTAATATATGTATATATATATATATAACTATGTAATACATAATAATATGTATATAATATTATATTATATATATATTATTATGTATATATATAACATAATGTATTATAATATATATATAATATATAATATATATATAATAATAATAACAATGTATATATATATATATGTATATATATATAATGTATATGTATATAATAATATTAATATAATATATAATATAATATGTATATATATATAATATAACTAATATATGTATATATAATATATGTATATATAATAATAATAATAATATTAGTAATATATAATATATATATATATATATATATATATAATAATATAATATATATATGTAATATATAACTCTCAAATAATATATGTATATATATATATAATGTATATATATAAATAAATATGTATATATATTTTATATATATAATATATATAATACATTCACCTGTATATCATCATACTGATAATGAAATGTATATATATATAAACTTTATACTGGATAATAAGGCATACAATAAATAATATATATATGTGACATAATATATATATGTAATAATATATATACAAAGCATATAATACATAAAAATATGTATATAAAATAATAGAAACATATATCCATATATTAACATATATACTATATGTAACCATATACAATACATATGTATATATTAAAATATATCCAATATATTTATAAAGTTGTTGAAATATATAATAAGATTTATAATGGATCTAATAATCAATTTAATGTAATCAGCCTATATGTTAATCACATATAGAGCTATCAAACATATATTATAATATATATAGAATTTATTAATATTTATATATCAAACATACCTTATATATACTGCATATATAGCTTTAACTATTCGTAGAAATATATATCTATATGTTTCATCACTGTATATATATATATGATGCATTTATATAATAAAATACATGAGGCCATAATAATATATATGCAGGAAATAATACAGTAGCTATATACTGTTGAATAATAATATATATAACTGAACATTTATTAATTTTTATGAATATATAATATATGTGTAATATAATATATAATAATATATAATATATATAATATGTAATATATAATATATATATATATATATATGTATAATAATAATATAATGTATATATATAATATATGTATAATAATATATATACAGAATATATATATTATAATATATATAATATTATAATCATACAATTTTAATAATATATATATAACTAATATTTAAATATAATATATATATATATGTATAATATATAGGAAATAACTGGATATATATGTACATATTATCTTAATATTATACCTACTATATTATTTCCCATATTAAATTAAATTTATATTGGTTATACATTGCAAGGGTCATATATGTATATACACTTCATACATACTTTATTTCTTTTTCTTTGTGATAATATTCTCCTGTATGCTAAATAATACCAGTTTATATGTGATCTTCACCATTGCTGCCACTTCCAAAGAAATCTATTGATGGAATTATAGTGGGGTATTTAGTGAGTATATTGTTACAGTTTAGAAGCTGAGTATTCCAGATAGGATTTGTAATGCTCTCACAATCATTCATACTTGAAACACTTTAGCAACACATAACTTATTATTATGTG
>CM057811.1:105897928-105901709 GCA_030067965.1 Latrodectus elegans | reverse complement strand
ATATACATACACATACAGTACATATACATATTTATGGTACATGTATTACATATTACTGCATATATATATATTATTATGCATACATATACATAACATGCATATGTACATATACATATGTGTCTGTATATATGTATATATATATACATTATATATATACATATATACATATATGTATATACATATTATATATATATAGATATGTGATACATATACATATATACATGTATACATATACATACATGCATATATATATATTATATATATATATAGCATATATATGTATATATATATATATATATATATATATATATACATATGTATATTACATATATACATATTATATATATATATATATATTATGTATATATATATATATATATATATATATATATTATATATATATATATATAAGACATATATATATATATATATTACATGCATATATATACATATACATATATATGTACATATTTACATACATTATATATATATATTATATATATGTATATATATATATGTATCATGATATTATATTATTATTATATATATGTCATATATATATATATATATGCATATATATATATATATATTATATATGTATATATATATATATATTTATGATATATATATATATATATGTATTATGTACATGGTATTATAGATATGTATATATATATTATTATATATATACATATATATATATATATACATATATATATAGCATATATATATATACATGTATATGATATATATACATGTATATATTATATATACATGTATATATATACATGTATATATTATATATACATGTATATATATGCACACATATACATATATATATACAGTATATATATATTATATATATACATATATATATGATATATATATATAAGTATATATATGTACATATATATGTATATATATATATTATATATATCTACACACACACACACAGCGCACACGCACACATTATTACACATCCAGCATAAAAAGGCACATATATATATAGACACTGGCTGGCCACATACATACACACATGACACACACAAGGTATGCATTAAAGACACACACACGCATCCACAGTGAACATGACACATACTGCGCACTGCTGGCACAATGCACAGCAGCACGCATACTGCACATACACACACATAAAGCATGCATAAGACACACACATGATCCAGCACACACACACACACAGCATACATAGGCACAACAAAAACAGAATACACTGTATATACACATAGTAATCAAGGGACACACACACACACATATTACATGCATGCACACTACAAGTGAGGGCAAGTACACATTATTACATCGCATGCACAGGGCACATACAGATACATATAAGTAAACACAGTCAGCAAGGGCATATATATATATATATTTATTATGTATTATTATTATTATTATGTATATATATGTATATGTATATATATATTTATTATATTATTGATATGTATTATATTAATACAGTATTATTATTATTATATTTATTACATATTATTATATGTATTATTATTATTATTACTGTATTATATACAGATGCTATATCTACACATATATATGTCATATATTATTATATTTATATATATTATATGTATATATTATATTATTATATTATTATATGTATTATATATTATATGTATATATATGTATATGTATACATATTATATGTATATATTATTATTATTATTAATATATATTATTATTATTATTACATATATTATTATTATTATACATATATGCATACATGTAGCACAAGGTACATATGGGTGATATCAACACATACACATGCATTATACATATACTTATGATTATATATACTGTAAAGATATTATATGCAAAGCACATATATATGCATATGTATACAGCATATACACTGCACACATACATGTTTTTGCTTAAAACTATCACACCCATACATCATGTATATGTATTATATATATACACATACACACATATCATGTATATATATATATATGTATATATAGTTATTATTATAGGGGCTGTATATATACACATGATACAAGGTGCATACATGCATGGCACACATGGTACATATGATATTGACATTGCACACATTACATATAGGCACACACATGACATGGGCTGCACATATATATACACATGATATATGGCTATATGGCATATATATGATATGACACACACATATATATATATATGGATGGGCATGTATATATATATATATGCATGTGCAGACATATACAGTATAGGGACACATATATATAATGACATGCACACACACATATATGTATACACACATGTACATACTGCATGTACACACATATAGGATATATACACACACACATGTACACATATACATACGCACAGCACACACAAAGCATGCAGTGACATACACACATATACATATATGCATACATGTGCACACACGCACTGCACACACATCACACACACACACATCATTGACACACACACACGCACACACACACACACACACATTGACACACACACACACACACACAGATATTACATATATAAGAGCAGACAGACACATATATATACACATTTCATCATGCACACACACACAGACACAGGCACATCACTGCATGCATCATTATATACACACACAGACAGACATACACACACACACACACGCACACACACACATATATACACACATACACACACACTATGTATATATTATTATATATATATTATTATTATTATTATACTTATTATTACACATGCACACACACACATACACATGCACACACACACACACACATATTGACGCCACACACAGACACACACTGCACACACATACACAGGCACAGCTGCATACACAGGAGACATGCATATACATGCATACACAGACATGCATATTATTATTACATGCACCACACACACATACACACACATGCACACACACACATGCACACTAAAAGGGACACACATGCATGCACATACATGCTGCACATACATGCATGCATGCATACATATGCATATACACAAGGTGGCTTATTGCTGCATGGCATGCATATTATTAGCTTACATAATATTGCTGCACATACACATGCATATACATACATTGATATAGATACTGGACACACACACACACGCACATGTACACATGCTATATTACTTACATAAATAGCATACTGCACACACATACACACATGCATATACATACATACATGCATACACATTATTACTTATTATTACATGCATAAGACACACACATGGCTACATATATATATATTGCTGCACATATGTATATACATATACACATATTATATTATGCATACATACATGCATACATGCACATATGCATACATATATATATTATACACATATACATATATTATACATATATTATTATTATGTATATATTATTATTATATATATATTATATATTATTATTATTATATGTATATATATATTATATATTATTATTATATATATATATATATATTATACTTACATACATTATACATATATGTATATAAACACATTATATTATTGGCTGCACATATATATACAGCATATGCATTACACACACACACACACACATACACATGCACATACATATATATATACACATATTACACATGGCACATTATGTTGATGGCTGCATTATTACTATTATTAATATTACAGCACATACACATACTATGCATACACACATACATACTGCACACATACACTGCATACATATGCACATATGGCATACATGCAGCACATACATATGCAAGTTGACATGCATACATGCACATACATGCATGCACACATGATG